>APFE030885406.1:114061-152247 GCA_000404065.3 Pinus taeda
GAATGGCCTATCTTCTCGTTGATTTGAAATGGTCCGAGCCACATTTTCTGGAACTTAGTGTGTTTTCCTTTATCCTCAGGGGCTTTGTCCCATTTCATAACTAGATCACCAACTTGTAATTGTTTTGAACTGGATGAAGTTGAATCAAAATATGACTTGATAATTTGCTGATGTTTTGCATGTATAATTCTAGCCTTTTCCCTTTATTCTTCTAATTTTAAAATTTGATCATGTCTTAGTTGAATAGAATATGGGGGACTTTCTTCAATAAACTGCACTAAGGCTAGAGATGGAAGTAATAAATTGGCTGGTAGGACTGCTTCCTTCCCATATACAAGATTAAATGGAGAAGTACCTATGGAAGCCTTCTGTGTTATTCTATCAGCCCATAGTGCAAATATCAAAGATTTATGCCAGTTTTTATGATTCTACTCAATAGTTCGCTTAATGATTTTGACGAGATTTTTATTGGTGGATTCTACTAAACCATTACCTTGGGGATAGTAATTCGCAGAATATTTCAATTTAAACCCTCTTTTGATAGCGAACTCAAACATATAATTTCCAGAGAAATAAGATGCATTATCGAAAACAAGAGCATTTGGGACACCAAACCTGGTAATAACGAATTGATCTATAAACTCTATAATTACTTCAGAGTTTTTTGTCTTCAGAGGAATTGCTTCAACCCACTTAGAAAAGTAATCAGTAGCAGTAAGGATATACTTATGTTGTTTGGATGACTGTGGAGTGATTTCCCCAATGATATCCAATCCCCATTGCTTGAAAGGTTGTTCAATGTTGACTGGTTGCAAAGGGAAAGCTGGTTTTCTTTGTTTTCCACTCGAGATTTGACAACTTCGGCATTTCCTTACGTATTTGTGAGTATCTCTGAACAGGGTGGGCCAATAATATCTAGCATGAATGATTTTGTGGGCTGTTGTGTCAGCTCCAAAATTTCCTCCTACTGGTTCGTCATGTAGCTCCTGCAAAACTTTTTGCGCTTCAGGCTTTTCTAGGCATCTTCATAAAATTGAATCATAATTCCGCCTAAAAACTACATCATCTACAATTATAAAGTTTTTTGCTTTTAATATAATGGCACATTTGTTTTTATAGGAAATATTAGAAGGTGTGTATCCATTTTTTAAATAGAAAATCAAATCTGCATATTGTGATTCAGGATCTGTGATACTTATCTAATTGATTTCTTCAGTGTGTTCTGTACCTTCTGATTCTTGAATATTGGATGCTTCTGCTAATAACCTGAAAAAACCTTGGCCTTTGACAATCTTTGTTGGCTTGATTTCTAAGTCATATTCTTGTAATGCTATGACCCAATTTTCCCTTTTTTCTCCTAATTCCCTTTGAATTAGTAATTGTCTTACTGCTGAAAAAGGAACTATAACTTTTGTGTGAGATTTTAAAAGGAAGGATCTGTAGTTTTTGACAGCTTTGTACACAGCAAAAGCTTGCTTTTAAACTTCTGAATAGTTAAGTTCAGCACCTTGAAGATTTGAGCTGTAAAATGAAATTTTTGCCTCCAAGTTTTGATCATTAATCTAAGTCAGTACTGCTACATAAGACGAGGTGGATGCGAGAGTATATAGTATGAAATGATTTGAAAAATTGGGAGTGTTTAAAGCAGGGGCGTTAATTATTGATTGTTTGATAGAATCAAATGCTTCTTTTTCTGCAGATCCCCATCTAAACACCGAATTTTTCTTAATGATTGTCTGCAATGGTAAAATAATCTGGGAAAAATCTGGAACGAATCTTTTAACAAAGTTAATTTGACCCAAAAATGACTGCATGGATTTTTTGTTATGAGGGAATGGAATATCAGAAATCTCTTTAATTCTATCTGGATCAATATAAATACCATCTTTGGAAACAATGAAGCCCAAGAGATTTCCTTGATTAAGAGAAAAGAAGGACTTTTTTGCATTGAACGAGATACCATACCTTCTGCAGTGTTCAAAGATTTGTGTTAAATCATGTAAATGATTAGATCTTTTCTTGGAAAATACAGTAATATCATCTAAATAGACAACTACTATTTTATTGATCAATCCTTTGAATGCTATATCCATTGCTCTTTGGAATGTAGCTCCTGCATTGATAAGTCCAAAAGGCATTTTTTGGTAAGCATAAGTTCCCCATTTAGTTCTGAAGGTAGTTTTAAGCATGTCATCAGGATGGACCAAAATCTGGTTATACCCTAAAAAACCATCTAAAAAGGACATTAACTCAAAACCAACGACTGAATGGAGTATCTGCTCCATGGAAGGTAAAGGGAAATTATCCTTTTGGCTTGCTTTATTAAGATTTCTGAAATCTATGCAAATCCTGATGTCGCCATTTTTCTTTCTAATAGGCACCATATTGGAGACCCAGTTTGAATGTCGGACAGGAAAAATGACCTTAGCCTTCAAGAGTTTATTTAGTTCGGTTTTTATTTGAATCTCTAGGTTAGGATGGATTTTCCTTAACTTCTGTTGCATTGGTTTTTTTTCAGAAAGCATTGGAATAGTATGTTGAATGATCGATGCATCGTATGTTTTCAAATCATCATATTTCTAAGCGAAGACATATTTATTTTTTCTTAATAACCTAATGAATGATGTTCTTTCTTCCAAAGAAAGTCCTAATCCCAAATTGATGTTTTGAGGGTTTTCCTCAGTACCTAGGTTTATCAATTCAAACCTTAAAGTGGAACTTTGGAGCTTTGAATTGGTGACCTCTTTTAACCTGTCTTCAATATCATAAAGATCTTCTAACTTAACCACTGGTTTTGGTATTGAGTTTTCTTCCTTCTTTTCCTTTATTTGAAGGTCATGATCACTTTCATCAATGATTTGATCATCGTAAGACTTGTCGGAAGTCAAGAAATTTAAAATGTCTTCGTCATGATTGAACACTCGCCAATTGGTGACATTGTCGGGAATTGATGGTTTAAAAATTAACTTTACTGAAAATATATATGGGCTGTAATCTTCGGAAAGTAGGAGTTTAGAAGCAACATTAGCTAGCATGTATGTTGCTGCATTTTGGGATCTAGGGATAGGAGAAATATTGAATGCTAAAAATTGAGATATGAGTTCTTGCACCAAAGACTGATAGTGTTTGAGATTACTAGAAAGACAGTGAATTGTATTTCTAACTTGTTTTATGACAATTTCTAAATCACCAAACACTTTCAAATATTGAACTTTAAGACAAATAGCTTTATATAGTCCTTGAACTAAGGCCTCATATTCAGTTGTATTATTTGTGCATTCAAATTCCAATCTACATGATAACATATTTTTTTCTCCTTCAGGGCTAACTAAAATACACCCTGCTCCTGCACCTTCACTAGATTTAGACCCATCAAAGTATAGTGACCAAAATAAAGAATTATCAACAATTTTATTTACAGTTTTCTCAGCAATATTGACACATCTTGATCTATCGGTTTGTGAAATTTTTTCAATTTGGGATGTGAAATTATTTACTGTGAAAGGAGATGGTTGGGCAGTGAAATTGCCAAAGAATGATTCGAAAGAGTAATTCCCCAAAATATTGTTATTAAATGCTATTGGTTGATTCTCCTGTTCAAATTTAGTGACAGTATGGGTTATATGTTTCTCCCGATCGATTTTGATTTGATTTGGCTTTCCTTTATAGGGTAGCCACATATGGGACCAGTCGGTAGAAATATAACCGTGGAGTTTCTCAGACCAATCCCTACTCAAGATTAAACCATAAAATTCAGGTATATCAGCAATTAAAATATCGATTCTTTGAACCACTTGTGGATCAACTGATAACCTGATATTTACGGAGTTGATTTCCCCTAAAACTTGGACCTTGGTTCTATCCAACCGTACAATATGAATTGCAGACTTTTGGGGTTCAATGTTCAATTTGGAACAAACTGAAACTGACATTATGTTAGAGGATGCCCCTAAGTCAATCAAACAGTTGTGTAGATTTCGATTATAGATCTCATAGGTCAAGAGGAAAGGGGGAGTATGGGAATTTGATCTGTCTTCGATTAAAATTGTATCAGTAGCTTCAATTCTACCAGAAGGTGGTTGACCTGAATCATTTGCAACTTTGGAGATCACAGCACTAGGAAGAGGTGAAGAAGGTACTGCATTTAGTTCCTTAAGAAGTAATTTCTGCTGATGTTTGAGTTTGTTAAGTTCAAAACACAGTAATGTTTGCCTTTGTCTTCTTCATATCATCAATAATATTGTAATCCATTGAATCTGATACTACCAACGTCTTAGATGTTGAAGGTATATTTGAGGATGATGGTTGATTTTGGGATGTTGTCGCTGCTGATTTCTTTGTGGGAACCTTTTCTTTTGTAGTAGTGATACTTGCACTCCTTTTCTTTGAAATTGACTGAACGGGTTCAGGAGTACCTTTACTCCTAGTAGTCACAGGGAAAGCTTCTTGTTCATTTTCTGTATCGGAGTTGGGTAAAATGAAGTCCCATATTCCATGGAATTCGACAACCTCCTCTTCTTTAGGTTCGTTGGATGGTAAGATTGTTTCATCTTCTTCTTCCTCTTCAGGATCTGAATCTACATTAGATATAACATTTGGTTGTTTTGACTCAGGTTTCTTAAAATTTCTAAATGGCTTCTTTGTTGAAGTTCCTGCTACTTGTTTTTTGATTTCAACCATTTCATTTGACATTGTTTTGAGGACCTTTTGCAGACCCTCCATATCATATGGATCTTTAGGGGTTTTATTCTTTGAATCATCTTTAAAAGAAACTTTTTTGGATTTTATATCTTCAAGAGCAGCTTTCTTTTCTAAAGCAATAATACGTTTCTCTACATCAAGTGCTTCTTTCATGTTTTCAGCTAAAGTTGGTTTTGCAGCTCTATTTACAAAAATGGCTATATTTGAAGGTAGGGTTGTTATATACCATTCACTTCTGATTTGCTCACTTGGCTTAGAGTCGCTTGGAATCTTATTCAAGAGTTTATTGAATCGTGAGTTGAATTCCTTGATAGGTTCTCTAGATTCTATCCTAAGATTTGAAAGATCATTGATTAATGTCGCTAAAGATCTATCATCACCATACTTAGTGAGAAATTGTTCTTGAAAAATGTTCCATCTGGTAATGGATCCAGAGGGTAGGGAAAAATACCAAGACCCAGCTGATCCTTGTAAAGTACAAGGGAAAAGCCTAATAACAACATCTTCTTCTGTTACTCCTTTTAGATTAAATGATAACATGAAATTGTTAATATGTTCTTCGGCTAATGTTCCAACATCTGGATTAAATTTCGGCAACCATTTCTCAGGAAAATCTGGTAATGGATGTAATGGCACAGGCATAGTGACTGCACCAGGACTATTCCATGGATTTTGAGCCATCGTAGAACTAATAACAATTGATATTGCCGATGAAATTCCAGGTGTTTGGGGAGGAGTTGGTATTGAAGATTGAATAGGTTTGGATGTTGAAGTTGGTGATCCCTGTTGAACAACAATGTGTAATGGATGAGTGGATGGTTGACTTTGCACTAGAGAATATGAAATGCAAGATGATGAAGAAAAGGTCTCACTATCAGATCCTTTAATGTTCTTTTTAGCCTTTTTCCTTTTCAGTAAAGGCAACTCAGTAGGTTCAATACCGAGCTTTCCGCTTTGAAGTCTGGTGAGAGGGTGAGGTAGATTGAATTGCGAAGTCTCGCTGCCTTGAGATACTTCAAATTTCTGTGGTGATATCGAAAAGCCTTGAAGTTTTTGGATGAGAGACTGAACTTCAGGAGACTCAGGACTTAATCGATTTGGAGTATGATGGGATTTGGCAGTGGTAGTTGATTCCTCTTCTTCTCGTTTGAATACTGGTGTTCCAGAATGAAAACGGGAGGTCCGAGGTGAGGTGGAGGGAGATTTACTCTCAGAATGGTCTATAGGTTTTGATTTACTCACCATTCATAGTTCATGCCCTCCTTCTAGCGCCAAAAATGTTGATGCCTCGAAAATCGTTGCAACAACATCGGACAAAACCTCCCCGTCCGGACCTTAATGCAGCTCCTTTTCCGTTTTGTGTGGTGGCTCCGACTAGAAATAATGGGACCAGCTTCCCAATGATGAATAAAAAGGGGATGGATAAATGAGTGGTTTTCTAATAAAATGGTAATGGATGGATGATTTAATCTAAAAGTAAAAATATGAATAACTATCCTATCCCAGGAAATCTCTGTTTTTAGTGTAACGTTTAATAATATTTATCCACAAACAAGCATATAGATGACTCTATTTGGTAAACAAAGACATTCATTCATGTAATAATTACTTTGTTCAAATAGCTGAACAAAGTAATCAATAAAACATTATTACACTTATCCTTTATATATCATTGATACATATATGACTAAAAGAATAACATTCCTTAAACATCCAATAGTGAAAAATATAAGGAGTGTTGTTGAAAACACATACATATATCCAATGATAGCAAGAGTAATCAAATGACAATTCACATAAAAGAATGAAACAAGATCATAGATAATAGTACCATATGTGTTGTAAATCATTCCTGATATCAATCGCATTCAAATTTATTTTTCCAACTTAGAGATACTTTCACATCAAGGCAATAGTGCACATCCCATAAAATCTTTCTTCGTTAGAATTTGGAATACTGGCCTAGTCTTTATAAAAAAAATATATCAGAAGCACAATAGTGCAACTTCTAGTTTTGAGTCTTATACAAAAACTGAGGACCCTTTCTAAATGCATGAAAGGGTCTATAAATACTAATTAAACTAACTAACTACAAAAATAAAATTTTATTTAATTGGTACAACTAAATCCAGAATATCTTCTCCACAGTAGGTTTGTTGGTAGTCGGCAACATGATTCATCATTTCGGCTATTCTCCCTTTGATTTTAGTTGGCGGATTGCAAGATTGGTTCCAATTCTGGAGGGCGGCTGAGACGAGAATGGAGTTGAGCTGAGTATGTGGCATCATGTATTTCAGGAATGATACACCCGATCGCATCGGTTAAACACTTGAGGGCGGCCCTTTAACTATATGGTTTTACTAAGAAAAACCAATAGGTATCCCAAGTTAAACTTTGGATGCCAGCAATTAATCTTCCATTCTTCTCCAACTCTTGATTGCATGCTTGCTCCAATGTCTTAGCTGACAACAATTTACCTGGGGTACATTGTGAAATCATATTAGACAGATGAAGAGTGTTATTGATTAACTCAATTAAGTTACTTGTAGATAATATACATCTGAAGACCTCTCTCTCTGCTTTCATCAGCTGTGACTGACATTCTAAGAATAGGATCTCCTTCTATGATTCTAGGATTTTGGGTAGATTTGTTGCTTGCCCCTCATTGGTGTCTTGTCAAGCAAGAAAATTTGTCACAGTCTCGCCGGCCTGTTCCAAATCATGCTTAGCATCAACTGATTTGTCAACTATTGATGTCGTTATATCACAAAGGGGCACAACCAAAGAAATGTTATGACATAACAGTCTTAACTGTGTCACCAATGCCTTGTTAATTTGTAGCGCATCGGATCTGAAATCAGCAGGTTGTGGAAGACTCTTGAACTTCTCTACTTGAAGTGACAACTGAGTGATTTGCTCATCTTTCGTTTCCCCATTAGTTCATTCATCATCTTTAACCTGGCCAATGCTTCTAATAATTCTTTCTGCTTTTGTATTGCGCTTGAGTCTATTCTCTGTTTCTCTTCAAGCAATTGCTTATTCAATTGATTGTTTAATTGTTGCTGTGTTGATAATTGTCGTTCCAACTATTCAATTTTCTGTTTTGCTTCGGACACTTGTGTTTGCAGCAAAACAATTGCTTGGTCCTTTTCTTCAAGTAGATTACTCACTTCCGATGCCTTGTCCATAGTGGCTACCGAATAAGCTCCAGCATACTGAGAAAGCTTCGTTAGGTCATCGGAAGGGTCAAACTCTTCTTTCCACACTACATTAGTTGTCTCTGTTTGCTCTGGAAACAAGGAAGGTTGATCAAGTCTTCTCCTTTTCTGCTGTCTTTTCACTACAGCCCTGTGTTTTGCACTGTAAAAGACATCTAATGGAGGTATGTCCTCCACCTGCAAAATAATTTGATCAGAGGGATCTTTTGGAATTATTTCTAAATCCGTGCTAGGGGGTAGGCTGTTGGTTCCTTCATTCAGAACCTTTGTTGACGTTGTATCTTGTCCATCTGTTATTTTGGGTGTATTGGCACCTTTTGGACCTTCAAGATTGCTTATAATGGAGTCAAATTGCTACCATTCTTGGAGTAGTTTAGGATCAATCTGGGTATCCATATTGACATTTTCACTGCCCTTATCCTGCTCCTTTTTCTGCTCTTCCTCGTGCCCTTTCTCCTGCTCTTTCTCATGTACTTTTCCTTGCTTTTTCTCCTGTATGTTTCCTTGCTCTTTCTCCTGCTCTTTCTCTTTATCTTTCTTGAGAATCTTTGATACAGCAGGAGGTTTGTCAATGAGTTGTTGTTCAAGCTCGCTTGATTGTCTTGTTGGGGCAGTAGCTAATAAGTCCAGAGGTAGAGTTTGCAACCTCCGTTCTCTGAGTTTATTGAATTCTACTAGCCCTTCATCGTTATATCTCATTTTGGCCATGCCTGTACCTGGAATAATGACTTTGCCGAAGAAAACAAGTCATCAAAATCATCTTCCTTATGATCAAACCTTGTAAGTTTGGCTTGTTCAAGCACATTATAGACCAATTTCCTTAGATCAAATCACCTATTAGGAATGGTTGCCAGGTTGAGCATGTTTATTTCCTCTGCTTACTTCTCCGCATGCTTGTACTCGTGCAATGTATAAACACTGAATCCCAAAGGAAAATTTGGACAAGCCTGCTTTTTTGAAATCCTAAGAGTCTTGGATGTTCCTGCGGTCGTAATTTGATAGCCTAATTCTTGGGCTAACTGCTTATCAGGTATGTACAGAGGAAGGACATGAGGTCTTGTAAGGCTACCAAAAACCCTTATGTATGTGAAATTATCCTCCCCAAACCAGTTTCCTAGAGTGGTTAGGTCAATCTCTGCTTGTGAAGAAATCTTTGGGGCAGGCTTATCAAAAATGGCACGGTAAATAGGCAACATAAAACCATTACAGATTTGGTACATGTGATCCTTATAGTGCGCTTTCCATAGCTTTTGGTGATAAATGTGAATTGGCATGGGTTCTTTTGGAGTCCATTTCCAACCCAGTATAGGAAATTCAGAGTTGAAACAAAGAGTATCTAAAATATAAGCACTAAAATAAAATGGAGGAATAGACCTATCGGTCACACGAGTTTTGTTTCTAAACTCAAGAATTGCAGTGGCTAATTTATCTAAAAATATATTTCCCCAATCCATTATCTCATTATTAACTACCGCTTCCATTAAAGGAACCATTTCAATAGTGAATTTTGCAGAATCATATAATCCCCAAATTCTACACATCATTGCCCCGGTGTAACAGTAAGGAGAACATAATGAATCTATAGAGTACTTACCTGAAGATTCATGTTTTTGCCTTGCGGGGTTCTATCTCCATTCCCGAATTGGGTCCGATTCAGTTTCATTCTCACTTGTGAACTTCTCAAGAAATGCTTTATTTTATTTCTTTTGAGGATCAGGAAAGTGATACATTTTCCTTAAATCATTAGGTTGGAATGAGCTGAAGACTCTTCTGTTGCCTGTGCAAAATGTTCTATTCAAAAAAAGGATTTCCTCTACTGCCCATCACACTACATCTGTATATGGAAGAATTTTTTCACAAGCTGCTATTCGGTGTAGATATGAGTCAGCTAAGTCCTTCAGGGAAGCCTCTAATTTTCTAGTTGAATCTGTGGTAGCTTGCACTAATACTATTTCAGGCTCTTCTGCTTCAATTAGATTATATATGCTTTGCCAGCTTTTGTTTCTGAGGCCAAGACATGAAGTGTTTGAAATCAATCCCTTCTTGCTTGGTCCTAGATCAGTGGTAGATTGCCACGTTACTACGGTAGCCGATGCTGCCGCAAATCTCTTGGATTTCTTTCCCATTTGGCTTGAACTTGTTGTTTCGGCAGAGCTCTGTGCAAGGAATAAAATGAATGTAATACAGAGAATAGATGGTGTGAGCCAATATGAACGAGTTATATCAATTAACGAGTAATGAAAGATTAAAATAATACTGCCACAGATACAATCTCAGGGGAGATCTCGGCATAACTGCTTCATTAATTGGCCACTTTAACTTGTCAATCATTTTAAATACCCATCATATCGTTTATATGCCGAATGATTCATTCAAGCATGGCTTGAGTTTTTTTGGCGGATAATCACAAATAAATTGCTATCGGGAACACAAAGGCTTTTAATAATAATCTAAAGTAATGCATGCAAGCCTTTTCAATCTATTTTGAAACTTGTGCCTTGCTTTATCGAATCGCAATTGGAGATGTGCTTGGGTCGTAATATTTATGTTATTGCAAAATCGTCGATCCCCGATGGTGATACACCTTATCACATAGGGAGGTTTTAAAGGTGTCTTAACATGTGGTGCGCTACATCCCCCGATTGCCGATAGCGATATCGCATCGGAGAAATAGTGAGAGGGATTTTTGTTATATTTTCTTGCCTTTCCCGATAACCGATAGTTATTCACTTTTCGGATTGGGGTAAACCAATGGGTCTTTGCATTATGTTTTCCTTCTTGTTGCAATATGCAATCGCCTTATTGCAATAATAAAGAATTATATATTTATTTCATAAGACCGATTCATATTTGTTCAAAAGGTTTATAATATATCGTTTCCTTTGGACCTTTTGATGAAGGATTAGTTGATACCAATTTTATTCACACATCTATGTTTAAAAGGAACCCATTTCAAATTATAGTTAAAAAGAAAAAATTTATGAAATGGGGGGTTGTTGTATAGCACAACAGCTTCCTACTTTATTTTATTAATATATACAATTATTGATTCACTTTCCATAAATGTTTGTGTTAATGCATCATTTATCTTATTGCTCCTTGATATGTTAAGTGGATTACTTTCGATTATGTTATTTGTACTTGTATGCTTCATTGTGTCTTTGATCCCTTGTGCAGGTATCTGAATGCTCTAAGCTGTAGAGATGAGCTTGAGGTGCAAGTGATTCGAGGTCTTCTAATCTGATAATCACCCTATGAGTGACCTTAGTTGAAGATTTATTAAACAAAAGGTATTACAAACTCATGTGCTGGTGTGTGTTCTGTGCTATTCAAGCGATGGATTGATCAGATTGCCAATACACAGACATTTAAATGGAAAGACAGCAGAGAAATACAGTAAGCAAAACAAAGACACAAACAATTTTTAATAAGGAGTTCACCCTATTCTCTCGGGCTACGCCTCCGGTCTAGCTTCAGTGGTGGCCTTGTTTTATTGTGTCTTACAACAGAGAAATTACAATACAGGGACTCAATGTGAGTTCTCCTAAAGTAGATTTTGCTAGGTAGGGTGGTTCTTGGATTCCCCAATCCACTCAGAGTTCACAAACTCTTTTTCTTCCTACCAGCTCTGTGACCCTTGGTCTACAGTGGAAAGAGCCAATGTGATGCTCTACCCAGACACATTCCTCTATGGAAAGGCTTGAATATTCAAGCTCTCTAGTGCTCGACGTTGCCTATGGTCAGCTCGGCCCTCTGTCTCCTCTGCTTGGCTTTACTGTTCTCCGTGTTCAGTCCTCCTCTCAGGGTTCACTGTTCATTATCTCTCTTGGTCTCTTGGACTCCTCTCAAAATTCCTCCTTCGACTGTCTCTGTTCATGGGTTTAACCATTCAATCCCTATGCCTGTTTGGTTCCTCTCCCGCCTACGTCGATTCTCCTTCTGCATCTGCGCTTGGAGTTCCCTGTTTAGCATTAGCAGGAACGCTCAGGAAGTGCCACGTGTCCCCATCGAAACAACACCAGTCTGCTCGTCGATTCATTTCTTCGGTTATGTCATGGATATGTTCTTTCTCCACCGTGGCGGTCAAATGGATTCCAAATCCCTTTAAATCGTAGCTTAATTCCCTGTCGATTCCACTTCTTTCTATCGAGCACAATCTTAGACGTCCGATCTGGTTTCCTCAAGATCCGACGTCATATGCACGTCCAGCGGGGTTGACTTGCTCGATTGATAGCACGCGATCAACAGTGGTTTTCTCCCTCCTCCACCACCACGCATCGATCGGTACATGGGATCGCTCTGTTCCTGTCCAAAACCTCTTACCGTTCAAAGGCACCCCAATCAAAACCATCGGTTTCCAGGGTGTGGGTCTGAAGTCCTCATCATTCCACATCAGCTGCCATGCCATTGGTTCAGGGTGTTTTTAATGCTTTTTTGGATTCTTTAAAGATTTGTTTCATCCCGATGCAATTAAGGTTCTCTGTCAGTCATTTATGGATCCGATTCAGATCACGACCTTCCTACTGAAAAAGCTTTTGGACCACCAAAAGTTGGTTTTCTTCAAGCATCGACTAAGTAAGGAAATTGTTGTCTCATTTGTCCAATCTCAATCCACTTCGCATTACTCGGCTTTGAACCTTTAAACCCAATTCTGAGGTATTCCATTTGTCCACTGCGCGTCATCCTCACCTTCCTATCCAGCACTGTGTCTTCCTATAATTCACTAAGATATTCAGGTAGTAGGTCATCAACAGAAGGTAATTGACTTTGCTCTTCAAGGTCCTCAATCATTGAAGGTTCAAACAACCTCAAGCAAGCTGGCAGATCAAGGCGAAAATCATTCTCACCAACCTTCTCAAGTATCCTGAAGGGTCCATACCTGATAGGTTTTAGGTTTTTACCTTCACCTTGCATTCTGTCCTTGTTGATATACAACCAGACTTGGTCTCCAACTTAAAAACTATGCTCCATCTGATGCTTATCATGCCTAGCATTGTGCTTGGCCTGGCTCTTTTCCAGTTGTTCCTGTACTACCTGGTGGATCTCCTGGATCTATTCAATGAACCTAGTTGCCCTATCCACATCACTGTGTCTATCAACCATGGTATCTTTACCAAAGACAAAATCCAAAGGAGACCTTGGTATGAAACCAAAACAGGGGTCTCAAAAGGAGATCTTTGTGTAGAAGAGTGTTTGGCTCTATTGTAAGCATGTTGCACATAGCACAAGTGCTCATCCCAAAGCTTAAGATGTTTGCTGCAATATCCTCTCAGTAACTGGATCACCGTCTTGTTAACTACTTCTGTCAGGCCATCTGTTTGTGGATGATAAGTTATGCTTTTCTTTAATTTGGTGTCCATTAGTTCCCACAGACTAGACCAAAACCTTCCCACAAATTGGGTGTCTCGATCAGATACAATAGAAGTGGGTAATCCAAAATTAACCCATACATGTTCAAAGAATAATTTTGCAATTTTTTCAGCTGTAATCTGTTTACTACAGGGCATCAAAATACACATTTTTCTGAACCTATCCAGAGCAACATGTAGATAATCATGACCTTTCCTAGATTCAGGCAGTCCTCCAACGAAATCCATGGAAATTCTTTCCCAAGGGTGAGAAGGAACTAGCAAGGGAGTGTAAAAGCCTAGTTTTCTATTGCTGGGCTTGCTTTTAGCACACATAGCACACCCCTTTACATATCTAGAAACTGTCTCACCCATTTTCCACCAATAGCAGAACCTTTGTAGCTATGCAACTGTTTTACTTACCCCAAAGTAACCTGATATCAGAGAAGTGTGTGCTTCCCTAATTATCTTTTCTCTCTCAGTTTGTGGAATGCAGAGTTTCCCATAATGATATAAGAGTTGATCCTTCACATGATAGTCCAATTCTTCTACTCTTTTACCTTGACTCAAAGTTGCATATACATCTTTAAAGTCCATATCCTGAGCATATTGTCCTATGTAGATTTCATGTAGCACAAAATTATGCTTAAGTAGGGTAGATGCATTTATAATGGGTCTAGATAACATGTCTGCAACCTTGTTATGTATGCCCTTTTTATATCTAATGACTAAATGAAACTATTGTAGAAATTTCATCCATCTGTAATGTCTTGATTGCTGCGATTTAGTTTGGGAGTGTAGGTATTGAAGTGGTTGATGATTAGTATGTATTATTGTTTCTTTTCCCATTAAATAATGTTTCCATTTTTTCACGCTCTGAACTAATGCATACAATTTTCTATCATATGTAGGATAGCTAACTACTGCAGGATTAAAAGTCTCAGAATGATAACATATGGGTTTACCATGCTGTGTCAACATTGCTCCCATGGCATAGTCACTGGCATCAGTTTGGATCTCAAATGGTCTTTGTAGATCTGGCAGTGCTAGTACAGGTATTGTACTAATTTTTTCTTTTAAGGTGTCAAAGGCTTTCTACTGTTTGCCTCCCCACTGAAACACCTTGTTCAATCCTATCAAAGCATGTAAGGGAGCTGAAGTTGAGGAAAATTTTGAAATGAACTTCCTCCAATACTTTGCTGCTCCTAAGAAGCTTCTCACGTCTGTAGCAGACTTGGGTTTAGGCCAGTTTATGATGACTGCCACTTTAGAGGGATCTATTTTCAATTCACCTCCCCCTACTATATGACCCAAATAATTTAGAGAGGTTTTGCCAAATTCACATTTGGAGAGTCTAACATAAAGTTTTTCTTTTTTCAAAACATCTAATGTCTGCTTAACATGCTTTAAATGTTCTTTCCATGTTTTCCTAAAAGTCAGAATGTCATCCAGATACACAATAACAAAATCATCAAGAAAAGGTCTGAGTACATCATTCATTAATCTCGTGAAAGTAGTAGGGGCATTGGTCAAGCCAAAAGGCATAACCAGCCATTCATACAATCCCTACTTTGTTTTGAAAGCAGTCTTCCATGCATCTTGCTCTACAACTCTGACCTGATGGTATCCACTGTGCAAATCCAGCTTGGCGAAATAAACAACTTCCTTCAATTGATCTAAGAGATCATCTAGGCGAGGAAGGGGATAACGAGTTTTGATTGTTATCTTATTCAATGCTCGGTAATCAATGCACATTCTCCACGAGCCATCTTTCTTTTTCACCAGAACAATTGGTGACCCACATGGTGATGTGCTAGGCCTGATGAACCCTTTCTCAAGCAACTCCTGCACCTGCTTTTTGATTTCAGCATTATCTAAAGCAAACAACCTATACATCCTAATGTTAGGCAAAGGAACATCTTGCTGCAGATCAATATCATGTACTATTCCATTTTTGGGTGGCAGGCCTTTAGGTTCTTGAAATAAGACATCACACTCTGAAACAATCCTTTTTATATCAGCTTGTTGATTAGCATTACAGCTCTCAAATATATTGGTCTTATCAGGTGTCTTTTCCTTTACAACCATTCGTAAGAACCGTTTTCATGAATTTATCATTCTTTTCATCTGTCCTGAGTTTATGAGAGTATAATTATTCTTGAGCTTGTGAGTTTTTACAAAGTATTCGATTCCATCTTTAACAAGTAGATACTTGTTCTCAGCTCTATAGAGAATAGCATTTCTATCATACAAGGACTTCCTAAAACAATTCCACATATATCCAAAGGAATTACATCTAACTCAACCTCATCTACAAATGCTGACCCAAAAGAAAACTTGAGTTTGCACTGTATAGTCACTTGTAGTTGTGCTTTATCATTCAACCAACCTAATGGGTATGGTTTCTTATGAGGTGTAGTTGCTAATCCAAATTTCTTTACAATTGCTTCAGAAATTAGATTTACTTGTGAGCCACTATCAAACAAAGTATCAATATTTTGATTTTAGGAAACAACTCGAATATGGAAAAGCTCATGTCTTTTTCTCTCATGTTCTTCATCAATAACATATTGAGCAGAATTACTAGTAGATGCTTCAAAATTCTTACCTTTTATACCTGTGGTTGCAATGATTGTTTCATCTCCCAAGTCTGACCCTAAATCTCTCTGAATAACTGCAGTAGTCTTCTTCTTCTTTCCCTTGGACTTCTTAGGTCTCAGCTCTGGATGCAGAATCCAACAATGCTCATCATCATGCCCGTCCTTTTTATAGTGAGTGCATGAAGCTTGCCTTTATGTGCAGTGTTAGCCTTCCTTGCTTTCCACTTCTACTTTCTTTTCTCCTTGCTCTTGCTTACAGTGGGTTGGGATGGTACCCCAACTTTTGGATTCCCATTCTTTCCTCTAGCTTCTAGTTGAGTAGCTTGTACAAATACTTCATCTATACTAGTGGGATTAAACATGAGGATGGTATGCCTCATGTAGTTGTGTAGACCACTAATGTACTTTAAAAGAGTTTCTGGTGAGTCTAACGAGATGCCCAACATCAATGCTTTCTTTCTAAATTTTTGAGTATACCCTTGCACACTTTGCCCTTTCAACTGCTGAAGAGTTTGCCAACTCATCATGGCTTGTTGCATGTAGGCCAATCGATAGAACTGCTTTTTTATGGCAACAACAAATTCACTGCAAACAAAGATGGTCTTACCATGCTTCTTCATATCAGCTTGGGTTCTACCTTCCCTCCAAACCAAGGCAGTGCCTCCTAGGCGTAGGCTTGCCAGCTGAATCTTACTCTTGTCCTAGTCTATGTTCTGTACTCTGCAATACACATCAATTTGTCTAATCCATTTGTCCAACTTTTCAACATTTAGCTCTCCATCATATATAGGCAAATCAAATTTAACATCTAGTTTAATCAAGGATGCTTTCTTATTATGCACAAGGTTATTAGGAGGTGTAGGAAAGCTTTCTTCTTTCCCTTTCCCTCTTGAGTGGTCATGGGAATGAGATTCATCTTCTTCTTTATCTCGTTTAGAGCCTGACGAATCTTCATCCTTATGCTTTCTAAAGTCCCTATACATTTCTTCTACCATAGACTTTATAGCTAGGAAACTTTCTATGAATTGAGGGTCTGGCCCTATAGAAACTTCTTCTGACATTGTCTTCCGAGAATGACTTCTTCCAATTTCAGATTGTTTCCACCCTTCTCCTTCTCCTAATTGAGCTTTGATCTAGTGATCATTCACAGCTAAACCAACACAAGCTTGTCTAACCTTACAGCCTAGAGCTCTGATACCACTTGATCTGATAATCACCCTAGGAGTGACCTCAGTTGAAGATTTATTAAACAATAGGTTTTACAGACTCATGTGTTGGTGTGTGTTTTGTGTTATTCAAGCAATGGATCGATCAGATTGCCAATACTCAAGACATTTAAATGGAAAGACAACAGAGAAATACATTAAGCAACACAAAGACACAAACAATTTTTAATAAGGAGTTCACCCTATTCTCCCAGGCTACGTCTCCGGTCCAGCTTCAGTGGTGGCCTTGTTTTATTGTGTCTTACAGTAGAGAAATTACAATACAGGGACTCAATGTAAGTTCTCTTGAAGCAGATTTTGCTAGGTAGGGTGGTTCTTGGATTCCCCAAGCCACTCAGAGTTCACAAACTCTTTTTCTTCCTACCATCTCTGTGACCCTTGGTCTACAGTGGAAAGAGCTAATGTGATGCTCCTCCCGGACAAATTCCTCTATGGAAAGGCTTGAATCTTCAAGCTCTCTGGTGCTCGACACTGCCTGTGGTCAGCTCAACCCTCTGTCTCGTCTGCTTGGCTTTACTGTTCTTTGTGTTCAGTCCTCCTCTCAGGGTTCACTGTTCACTGTCTCTCTTGGTTGCTTGGACTCCTCTCAAAAATCCTCCTTCAACTGTCTTTGTTCATGGCTTTAACCATTCAATCCCTATGCATGTTCGGTTCCTCTCCCGCCTGTGTCGATTCTCCTTCTGCAGCTACGCTTGGAGTTCCCTATTTGGCGTCAACAGGAATGCTCGGGAAGTGCCATGTGTCCCCGTCGGAACAGTGCCAGTCTATTCTTCGATTCATTTCTTCGATTATGTTGTGGATACGTTCTTTCTCCACTGTGGAATTCAAACAGATTCCAAATCCCTTTAAATCGTGGCTTAATTCCCTATCGATTCTACTTCTTTCTATCGGGCGCAATCTCAGCCGTTCGATCTGGGCTCCTCAAGATTCGACGTCATACGCACGTCGAGCGTGGTTGACTTGCTCAATCGATAGCATGCGATCAATGGCGGTTTTATCCCTCCTCCGCCGCCACGCGTCAATCGGTGTATGGGATCGCTCCGTTCCTGTCCAAAACCTCTTACTGTTCAAGAGCGCCCCAATCAAAACCATCGGTTTCCAGGGCACGGGTCCAGCCTTTGCACTTAAGCACTTTTCATTTCTCCACCTGCAGTTCTCTAGCTACCAACATGACCAAGGGCTTAAGGCTCCCCCATTTCGGCCTTGTTTTCCCAGCTAGCCGCTAATCGCGCTTCGAAAATCACCTCCTTTTCCCCATCCGGGGCTCCCAGGGGCTACTTTGGTCACCTGCGTGGTCTCCATGGGCCTCGGCTAGTGTGCTTTGATTGAGGTCCTCATCGTTCCACGTCGGCTGCCATGGCCACTTGTTCAGGGTGTTTTTGATGTTGTTTTGGATTCTTTAAATATTTGTTTCGTCCCGATACATTCAAGGTTCTTTGTCAGTCGTTTATGAATCTGATTCGGATCATCTTCAACAAAGGAATATGTTATAACATCAGAACGAGTTAGGCCATCTTCCTCTTCTCTCATTTTGATTGTAATTTAGGAAAGTGTCCTTGTAGATTGTCACGTATGTTGCTAGAACCACTCATTGTGCTAGAGGGATTATCTCTGTCCATGGAGAGGATTTTCCTAGACAACAAAATGGTGATTCTACTAGGGTCATTATGACCATTTCTATCCATTCCTTTATTAGATTCTCTGATGAGTTTGAACAACCGTCAATTTCTTGGTTTGTGTTTATCACTGTAGCTATTTGCAGTCACTACTTATTGCCTAAGAATGTTTATCTTACTCTGATCTTGATTATTTTATATTTTTTCCTTAATTTTCTTAGCCAACGCATTTTCTGCTCTGAAAGTGGCACTGTCAGCACTGATTTTAAATTTACAGTCACGCTGATCTACCTTACATCACCCTTTTTCCTTTAACAGGCACGCTAATCCCAAAGGATAGAAGAAAATTAGGTTTTCTTCTTTTTTCTAGTGTTTTTGACCCTTGTTAGTGATTCTCTAGTGTGACTACAATGTATTTGTCTTGATTAACATCCTTGTTTGATCATAATTTGTCTCTTGGCTTTGTTGAATTGTTTTTTGAAAGATTGATTTCTTTCTAGGGTTTCTAGGGTATATAGGTCACCCTTCACTCATTGCTTGATCTACCTCTTTGAGATTGATTATTTTCATTCAGGAGTCTTATTGTCGTCAAGACATTGTTCTCAAGTTGCTTTCAGTTCGTGATTGTGAAGTAATTTTCATTAGTATTGAGTCATTTGTTATTTATTGAAGATTGATTTTACTCCATTGTCAAGCATAGATTATAGTTCCATGCTTTGGAAAGACTAAAAGTGAATTCTTGTTTGATTTCTTTGTTTTGAAAAGAAAAGTGAATGATCTCCTCATTTAAGTATTTTTTAAATGATTTGCATTCCAAAACCATACGTGAATGAAATTTTAATGTAGTTGTTTTGGGTTTCATTTTCTCCTTTGCTCATTGCATTAGTTTGCATTGTTGAATCAAAATGAAAAGAAAAAATAGAAGTATTACATACCTTAGTGAAAGAAAAGTGATTTTTATTTCTCTTAGGATTGAATCTTGGCATTGCATTTAGTTGTGGAAGTGAAAGATTAGATCTCATTTTTTCTTTTTTGCATTGGAAAGATAAAAAGTTGTGTTTTAATGAATTTTTCTTGATTGATGCATTATTTGGTTGTGTCTCTTCCTTCATTGAATGAAAAGATTCCATTTCTTTCATTTAGTTGCATCATAGGTACATGTGACATCGTTGAGCCATCAAACTGAGACTTAGTTGAAGATAAACTTAAAATTTACCTCAATTAACCTAAGGATCATTTTTAATCTAACGCAAATATCTACAGGTTTAGGTTAGAGACGTGTTCCGATGTCTTTAAACATAAAAACTATCATTAACTACTTGCAATCTATCCCGGGGGTGAACTCTTGTCCCAATATGGAAGTATACAGAAGGTTCTCCAGTGCTTTCGGGTATATAGGAGGCACTTTAGTATGATAATTATATAGGGATTCTCTCATCAAATGGTTCTGCATTAGACAAAGCTAACACGGACTTGTGCTCCTCGTACCGTCGAGTACATATTGGGAGACCCCACTAGGTTTCTATCTTTTATCCACATGTAACTGAGTCATCCACCTTGTAAATGTGATACATCAAACACAACATTCGGGGAGAGAGGTCGTCATATGTCAAGTCCTTGGTTTCAGCTAAGGTGTATATAATGGTTCATGGATACTTGCTAAACCCTCTTGCCTAGCATCACCCGTTTTGATTTATTTGGTGTTTCGTTTCATAAAATTAACTTCCAACCATAACATTTTGAACCTATGACGTTTATTCTTGGCCCCACATTGAGTAAATTCCTTGTAAATTTTAATTTTAATCAACCCTCAATGAATCATCTCTTCTCCTTCTACTCTTGAGGGAAAGTCACCGTGGCTAAACCATTGAGTTCACCTCGCAGTTCCCCTTTGTTGTCTGATATTGAAGGGTCTTCACAAGGAGGTCATCCTAAACTTCCTCTATCACTTGAAGCTCAAGGATTTGAACATAGAATTGTCCCAAGCATCCAACCCCTTGCTTCTTGTCCTCCACCTTGAGATTCATCATCATCTCAGGAGTCTGATCTAGAAACCCTGAGAGTACACATAGATTTTTCTTATACCCTTTGAATCCGCTATTTGATCCAATTCTTATATATCCTCAATGCCCTTATAGTCGATACAATCAGTGCTCTTTTGGAGTTACCTCCTTGTCTGTCTCAGATTCCTCCTCATCAGCTATTTCCACCTATGGCTTCAGAAGGTGAAATTCCAACCTCTCCTCGAGGTCCTCCAGAAGTCTCTGCTACACACACTCCTAACGTTGATGATGAGTCTGAATATGACTTTCCTCCGAAAGGATTTTCTTATGTAGGTAGAGTCCCATCTCAACTGACTCCTAAAAATAGTGGGGCTATCCTTCCACTTGGTTATACAACCTTGGACTGATTAGTTTTAGGAAATCCCGATGCTTACTTCTGGTCTATTTATTCCTAATTTGACCTCTTAGATACCTCGGCAAACTATCGTTACTTTAGTTATCATTCAACCGACAGTTCCATCACAACCATTGCGTCATTTCAACCTTCCATTCTAGTGAAACCAACTATTTCAGCTTATACATATGTAAGTTCCTTAGTCCCTCCATAAAGTGGAAAGAATGTACCACCACCTCATTCATAGCCTAGGGGGGGAAATTCTCGCCGAACCCCTGTGAGTGGATCATAACCTCACATGGTTGGAGTGAGTCAACCTAATCCTAGTGGTACTCCTAATCTCATTGGTCTATTTGGGTCAGGTAATATCTAGTATCAACAACCTCACACGGCCTAGATACCCCTCCAACAGTATTATGTTCCATATGGCTCACAAGCAATGCAAAATCCACCTTATATTCCACAAGTAGATCCTCATGTGAAACCTGGTCCAAATTCTATTCCTGGTACATATGGTTAAATCCCATTTGGAACTTACCAATACCCATAAGCAATCCCTCAAGGAACTATCTAACAATCTTTATTGCAACAAGGGAAACCTTTATAGTAGCAAGGGAATCCTTTGCAGCATCAGGGGAAACCTTTGCATCAGTTTCAACATCCTTTGCAAAAACAAACACAGTTTGATCAACAACCCAATCAACCCTTGAATCCACAAGGTCAACCATTGTAGCAACAAGGTCAACCCTTGCAACAGCAATCTCAACCTGTATATCAACAAGGTCAAACCTTGCAGGCAAAAGGTCAACCCCTCCAACAGCAGGGTCAACAACTTTATTATTAGGGTCAGCAAGTGCATAAACCTCACAATCCATATGCCGCACATAATTTTTATCCTCCTTATGGTTACCAATGGCCTATGGCATGTCAATATCAACCCTACCCTGGTCAGAATCCACCTTATGGTTAAGGTACCCCTCAGTGGGGGAAAAATCAAGCCCCTTATGGTCAAAATCCTCCGCTTTGGGGGCAGAACCCTTACCAACAAGATTGGAGCCCGCAAACTGAGACTTATCAAAGGCCTTATATGCCTTTTAATTCACAATTGTAATTTTAGCGACATTGGAACTTCCTGATGTCTTGAGGCGTACTAATGATCCAATTCGTCATTCGCCTTATTGGCCTCCAGTTCCCACTAAAATGCCAAGTCATTGCCCCAAATTTGAAGGAAAAGCTAAAGAGAACCCTCAAGCCCATGTGATGACATATCACTTATGGTGTTCTTCCAATTCTTACATTGATGATTCTATTCATCTATGCCTTTTTCAGCGAACCTTGATAGGTGTTGCTGCAAAGTGGTACGTCGAATTGCCTTGAGCTACCTATGCAGACTTCAACTCTTTGGCTATGGCATGCATCACCCACTTCCATCTACCATTTCATTGTGAAACTGGTACTCATTTGCTTACATCTCTTAAGCAACATACCCTGACCCATTTCTATGACCATATCCATGAATGGAGATGTCGGCGTCACCTCATCAAATTTGAAATCCTTGATGAGTTCTTAACCGAATGGTTTACCAAATCATTCATAAACAAAATTTCTAAAGATATAGCAATGGGTGGTTGTGTTACTGAGGACTAGACTATTGCCTGTGCCTAGTATTTGGATTTGGTTTATTCCCAATTTGGAACTCTATATGAAATGTTGCTTGATACTCCAAGAACATCTTCGAATTTGACATCTTCGAAGTCTCCTGATGTACCAGCTGTTGATGGTATAATTAGATCAGTATACAAAACTTCCACTAAATATTCTTCGAATAAAAAATATGTTTAGAATATTGGTTCTAGTTCCCCCTCGAAAAACTCGTTGAATCCTGGTAAAACCTCCAAGGTCAATGTCTTTTAGTCTACCACAGTAGACAAAACCTCAAAAGGTAAAAAGAAGGGTAAAGGTAAAGCAAAATATCATACCCCAAAACAGGATCCTCCTAATTCATCTGCTGATGATGCTTCCAAACCCAAAATATCCTTGCCTCATTTGTGAGGAAGATCATTATACATAGGATTTTCGCCGATATGAAGAGGTTAGTCATTTATTAAAAGGGACCTCGGCTGTTTTGAAAGAGCCATTCCCATCTCAGCAGACTCAGTTGGTAGACCAACCACAATACTATGCCTCATTTGGTTCTCAGGTTTACATGATGATGGTTTTATTACCTATGTCTGTAGCCACTCGATCGAAAGATTATCAAACCCCACACAAGCAGAAGGTGGAAAAGGAAGCTACTGATATACCTTCTACTTATTCTCCACCCAGTTCTGGTCCTCTCCATATTGAGCAACCTAATAATGAATGTGTTATCCGACCACCTCCCAAAGGTGTGCTTCAGAATTCATCATATAATATGAATGGTAGAGCTACTTAACATTGCAGTATTGTTGAAGATTTACCTCAAGCGCCTTGGGTGATGTCTACTTTAGAAGTTCTCCAAACCTGTTAAGTGCGGCGCAAATCATTATTGTTTTCTATTGGAGGCATTGATCCTTCTAATTCAAGCTTCATTACTTTTGACCTTGAAAACCATGTTCCTCTTCTTCCTCATCAGATTTCCTTTTTGATTCATGTCATTATAAAATGAAAGACAATCCATCAAACTATCATTGATGAAGGTGCTTGCACCTGCATCATGTCTATTTCATGTTGGAAATCCGTTGACTCTCCACCTCTCAACGAGTCCCCTAACGCCTTGGAGGCCTTTGATGGTAGATGCTCCCGTCCTTATCATATTCTCACCAGTTTTCCCATCACTTTGGAAGGGAAGACTTTCAAACTAGAAGTAGAAGTTGTAGACACAAATCTGAACTTTAACCTTCTACTTGGGTGAAGTTGGAATTGTTGTAACTCCCAGAGACAGTCTCATATTGATTAAAAGATCAGTACCTGGGCACATCTATATTTTTTGTGTCTCGTATGATTCTCAGGAAAATGGATATATATATATATATATATATATATATTATAATTATAATATATATATATATAATATATATATATATATATATATATATATTATATTATATATATATATATATATATATATAATAATCTATATATAATATATATATATATATATATATATAATTAGAAGATAGATAGTAGATATAGATATAGATAGATATATCTTAAGTGGAATGGGTTGGTTCATTCATCTAAAGGAGTAATCCATGAGTTTCTAGTACTTCTTCACATATACAACTCATAGAAATATGTGCATAAAATAGTGGACGCCAAGTAATTCAAGGACCTATAGTTTAATAAGGTTTGACATAGCAATGAGAGAGGATAAGGAGAAGGAGTAACTCATCACATAGAGCTTAAAGCATCAATAATTCTACACTTAACACATAGATCTTGAAGCATCAAGAATTTCTACACTTATTTGAGTTACAGGTAGATACTATGGATAAAAGATAGACCGGGTGTTATGATTCATGGAGCGCAAGTCTAAAGATATAATCTCAATAATATATACAGGTGCATGAATTAACAAGTCAATAAAAAGGAATCTATGAGGAATTTTGAAATATTTCTAGCAGCCATGATTACATGAATTCAGAGAAGAAACATGAACATAATAGATTTTAATAGAGGGAGAACATATTGTAGTACTCAAAGGGGGAATCAACACCATTTTCTTTATATTCTAAAAGATGCATATTATACAGTCATACAGTCTAAAAATAAAAGGTAGCTTTTTCTTTAGGATTTCTGAAGCTTTGTAAAGTGTCACTTCCCTCTATTTATTTGGAGAGGGGAGTGTTTGAACATTCATTACAAAAAAAAATCTTTGGCCCTCTTTCAGTTGTCAGGTTGACTAGCTGTCTTGGCTAGGGATGGCTTTGTGGCCCAAAAACATTACAAAATATTACTTTCCTCATTTAATGGAGCACATTACAGGGTAATAAAACAATTCAATAGTCAAATAAGAATTCTAACAAAATATATTCATTCCCATCCATGTGATCGCCTTTGTTTCATGTTGTAGCTTGCCCATGGTCTAGCCTCTTGTGTCGCTCAACCAATTCGTGTCGCTTCTGCCTTTACTACTTGAATCATTCATCCTTTAAAGATGGGAGTGGGCAACTATCAGTTTCATGTCGTGGTACAGAAGCAGAGGACCCCTGGGCGTTACTTCGTCTTCCCTCTATATGGGACACCATGCTGGATAATCAAGTTCTCCGAGGCTTCCAAGTCTTTCTTTACTTTTGTTAGTGTCAACCTCAGTTTCGTGCCACAAGGGACCTTTCTGGATCGGTCCATGCTGAGTTTGAATGCTCCATCTCCTTTCTTAAATGACATAGAATTTGACCCATCACGCCTTTAAATTTCTGCAATACCTGGTCACGAAGTTATCACATTGGTACTTTCCATTAAGAAGTCTTTACAGGATAGGGCCTTCCGATCCATTTTAGCTCCTTTTTCTTCATGTTATTAGAGGCCATGATCAAGGGCTTAGTCCTCATGCACTACGGCCTTTAGACTACCCTTTGAGGGTCTTTTTCCTTTGTTACATAGAATCCCACATATCGGTGGCTTATAACACTCACCTTTAGTATCTCCCCTTCACACTTGTGATCACCAATCCACAGGATTGGGCCCACCCGAGATGTCACAATCGGAGTATAGGAGAGGGCCTTCCTAGAATATTACATAGAGCCTGCCAATTCTCCACACGTGAGACTTCAAGAAAGAAATATGCATAAAATATCACATCCGGGATGGGTCTCGCCTATCACAATCGTAGGTCGGGAGAGACTTCGATCGAGGAGGGACCCTGCTTTGTGCGATCATCGATCTGCAGGATTGGCCCATTTAGTGCTTGGCCCTTGGTTCTTTGGCCCTCTAGGTGATCGTGGGTCAAACTCCTTATTGGAGCCCCTTTATCACATGATCGCAACCAGGGGTTTCACTATGGAATGATGCCTTATCTCACAAATTTCCAATTTGTGATGGGTTATGTCATCACTACCACATGTCACTTTGTGAGTGGTGACACATGTCACTCGGAAATGCCCCCATAGGACCCCTAAAAATTCCAGATCAAAAAGCCACGTGTCCTCCGTACTACCACGCCATCTCCATATTGCCACGTCACGATGATGTTAGCTACCATGTGGATTCATCAGGACCAATGGTATTATGCCACGTGCCCCCTAGAAGAGAGAGAAAAGGGCCTGCCTGCCCTTGGTTTTTCACTGCAATCCTTTGTTAACTAGTTTTCGGCTCCTCCCGACAGCTTTACACTATATTGGGACTTTTCCACTTTAGAATTTTTTAACCCTAGTCTCTTCTAGAATTGTTGATCTTCAATATTGTGGGACCTCTGATATTGCAACAAGTCTGACATGCGAGACCTCCAACCATAGATAAGTTGATAGATCGTGCCTGAGGACCCTCTGATTGCCGAGCTGCCTTGCCTTAGACCCGCTGATTTGCAATGTGCGATATCGGCAATTGGTCAATCGTAGATTTCGTTGTTTTCCCCTACTACTTCTTCATAAAATCCCCAATTGTGATTTGTGATGAGCCTGACCATTAGCCATTTTTCTTTTTTTTCCTGGCTCTCAAACGGTATCATCAATCTTCTCTAACTTCTGATCCACGAGTCCATTTTTGGATTTCCACCTACCGTTGGAGAGCTTGTTCCGAGAATTATCCATTAGAGAGGGTCTGATTTAGCTTTGAGAGCCTCTGTGGCTTGAAAGCAACTGCAAATTATTTTTTCGTTTCTACTCTTTATACAACTGGAACTCTATTTTCAGAAGGTGACAACATTGGCTCCACTTGGGGACAGTGCCTTGCTACCAAGGTGCTAAGAACTTACAAACTGTGAGCTTCTCCTTTGGGCATGGAGTCTTTTCTAAACAAACAATAGTTTTGCTAAAGTGGTATTTTCAACAGAAACTGGAAATTTTATATAAGAATTAAAATACACACATCAGTATTTACAATGAGTGCAAGATAGGTACCTCTAGTTTTGGTAATAGAGTTTGAGGAGCTGACCATTTACTAGCAGTTCCAACAATTCAGCATCCATATTTTCAAGAAGGTACATGTTATTTCCTCTCTCTTATGCAATCTTGAAAGGGTCAAACCGTAGAGGATCAAATTTTCTATGTTTGCCTTTTTCTTCTCATCGGACGTCCAATCGAAGAAATAAATCTCTTGGTTGAAGAGGTTGATCCTTAGCCTTCTTTTCAAAAAGGGATTTCATCTTCTGTTGGAAATTTGACAATTTGGCCCCTACCTGTTCTCTATTTTCATGAAGTTCGACTAGCTAATTTAACCTTCGTGTAAAGGCACTTGGCTCTTCCTCAGCTTCTTGTAATAAATTCACCACTGGCATTGTTAATTGGATTGGAACGACTACAACCTTACCATACAGTAGCTCGAAAGGTGATTTTCCAGTGGATCATTTAGGAGTTACTTGGTTGGCCCATAGGGCAAACTTCTGTTGGGAGTCCCAGTTCCTCTGATTCTTGGTGATGGTATTCTTCAATACCCTCACCACAGTTTTGTTTGAGGACTTGGCCTAGCCATTACCTTAAGGATAGTAGGTAGTGGAGTGCCCGATGATGATATTGAATTTCTGGTAGAAGCTAATGAATTTGGAAGATTTTAAGACCTGAGAATTGTGACTGATAATTCTGATAATACAACCGAAGAAAGATAATGTGTGCTCCTCCATAAACTTAATTAGCACTGAGTCTGTAGTGTTTCTGGCTAGGATGGCCTCTACCTACTTGGTGAAATAATCTGTGGCTGTTAATATCCACTTGTGTTGGCCACTACATGATGGGTTTATTTCTCCTATGAAGTCTAGTCCCCACTATCTGAAAGGTTCCTCCACATGGATTGGAATCAGGGGGAGAGGAGAAATGTTTTGCCTCTCAGCAAACGTTTGGAACTTCTGGAATGACCTGACCTGGGAATGAACATTTCCAAACAGTGTAGGCTAGTAGAATCCTGCCTTGAGGATTTTGTGTGTTGTGGTCTTCCAGCTGTAATGACCTCAAAAAAATCCTTCATGAAATTCCCCAATCACTTTATGGGTTTCACCCTCTACCAAACATAGTAGTAAAACTCCCATTGGATCCTTCCAGTAGATTTAACCATTGAATATGATATACTTTTTCATGTGCAATCTCAGAGTTCGATATTTGTTTAGCCCCAGTGGGAACCTTAGGAATAAGAGATAATGGATGATATTATTATACCAAGGTGATCCCTCATATTTAGCGTAGATCTACTACTCGGATGTTTTTAATCTAATTCTGATGAACCTATGGTATGATTCCTCTGTTATCAAATTTATCCCTAAAGCTTGGCAATTAGATGCTGAACAAACCTTGGCCAACCTCTAACCTTTTATGAGCTTAGTGTTGGGCATGGAATCCCCCCAAGGCATGTTTTGGGGCTCAAAGCCCAATTTTTGACCTGATAGTGTTGTAAAGACTTTGTGAATTGTGGGCACGGAGTGCGAAATGTATGATAGAGTCACAAGGTCATCCGCCCTAGTTTTTTAATGTAATATCGGCCTACCCATGGTCTGCAGACCATGAGATTGTATAAATAGGGCAAGGCTCTAAGTGTAAAACATAAGGAAGAAGAGCGAAGTAGAAGTGAAGAGCAAGAGTCTAAGTGTCTAAGGGTGTCTTGGGTCGTAGGGTAGGAGAAGGCTCTGCAGCTGAGTGCGCAAAGGCCTAGTAGTCTGCAACTGAGCGCGCGGACCCTTGTAGCTGAGTGCGCAGGGCGGAGTCAAGTCTATAACCGAGGAAGAAAATAATAAAGAGAAGTTTTATCTAAATTCTGTGTATCTATTCTTGGGTTATTGCATGTTTGATATAAATTGCAAATATATTGTTTATTTACTACGCGCACCTGTATGAATGGTTTATATTGTTAAGTATAACTTAAAGCATGCAAGTAGACTAAGATAATCAACTAACATTGGAAAATCAGTAAGGACTTGGGTAATAACAGCTTTCGGCCCTCGAGTAGGGCTGCACAAAGGCAGCATCTCAGGTTGCGAGGTATGGGAAAGTGCGCGTAGCAACGTGCGTGCAGGGAAAAACCACGAACCACTTGAACTCATAAAACATCTCCAGGGTGCGGAAACCTGGTTCTAGCACCCTCCCATACTACTTCTGGTGAGACCTCAGTCTGTGCTCCGTGGACTATTGCTGAAAGGGCCAGTAGTACCAGGATTTGTTTGGCTAAATCACCTCTGAACTTGGGTCAAGCCCCAACAAGCCAACAAATGGTTCCGTTGTCGGGACCAAGATCATCATAAGAGATGTTTGATGTCGTGTCACTAGAATTCGACAAAGAAGGAAATTGAAGAGTGGCTAGATAGAAAAATTCACGAGTTCGCGGCACAGGAAAACAGGAATCCACAAGTACCTAAGGAAGAGTGGTTAGAGCACTACTTATATACAAAAATTCATGAAATTTTCTTTGCGTCCTTCCCCTCTGAGTTGTACAAGTGGATCGTGAAGTTAGCAGACAGTCAAGGAAGGTATAGGCTCGACAAACCTATTGTGTGGACTCCAGAGTTGGTGCACAGACTAGAAGCATCAAAAGATAAGATTGCGCACACTGTGGACGATTGGAACACTTGAATTATAGGAGGGTTTATCACCGAGTTCGCAGTAGACACGTCAGTCAGCTATAGTGAGGTAGAACGACGCTTCCTCAAAGGACTGTGAGGTAAGTATGTTAAATCTTTAAACACTTGGATTAAGATGCTACTGTGTGAAAAGTGGGTTAAGTGAATCAATTCATGTTTGGGGCTATGTGAAGTGGGATGATCTATAGAAATGAAGGTAGTGCAGAGATAGAAGCGAGCCCCTTGATTTAACCTCGACGAGAAGGCGAGGAAGAGCTCATAAAAGTTTCACCAAGAAGCACGATCAGTCTGATAATGCAACGAATTCTGTGCATACCACCCACACTTACACGACCACTAGAGAATCCTACAGCGGATGGAAGGATTTTGTGGGAGCGTGAAAGCTCCTGCACCTCAGATTCAGACAAGGAAATAGAACGATGGCAGAACTAGTTACATGAGGTAACCACACTCAACTACAACATGATGATAAGGTTGTTGTGTTGCGTGACAACAGAGGTAATGAGATCTGCTTATGTATGACCGGTTGAAAGTGGTGGATGATTTCCTGAACATGTTTGAGAGATAAGTGCTAGAACAACACCGTTTCGATGCTCTGAAATGGGTACTACATGCTACACCCGCAAAGTGGTGGGGTACGCACTAGCAAAATTTTGAGGACTAGTGGGAATGTAGAAGGATGATGCTCATGTGGTTTGGAAAGCCTCTGACGTGGATGAAAGATGGGTATGATGGATGAAACAGCCTGCGCGCCCACCTCTCTAGATGGGTATAGGGGTATCGTACACAACCTTTCCTTGCAATAGGAAATGGGACTGACAAGCAGGAGCAGGAAAGACAATGGCATGAAGGACGAAGTGTGATAAGACCAAGCACGCCAAATATTATCTGTGTGGAAGCCTTTGAAAAAGTGTGTGAAGTACTAAACACAGTCCACCATGTGAGATGCTTTAACTGGGACCTATGCGTACCAATGGTTCTATGGGCTTATATTACCATGTGCAAAACCTTGACCGTGCGGGCAGTTTCGACGCTAAAGTATGAAGCAGATGTTGTAATCCCCATGGAGCAGGAAACACCTGGTCCGAGCATGGGAGCACCCGTACATACAATGGTTCATGAAGCCCAGAAATAAGGAATCATATAGCCACGAGAGACAAAACAGATGAGACTTGAGGAAAAAATCCAACAAGGAAACCTTAGACTTCGCGAACTTGAAAAAGAAAGGGTGCAGTTAAGAGAGAAACGCGCTTTGATGGACGCGGAGGTCACAAAGCTGGAAGACAAGATAAAGGAAGAGTTTCTCGCTGAAAAAACTAGGATGGTAAGGCAAGGTACGTATGATCATACTGCCAAGTTTGAGAACTATCATCGTGAATTGGTTAGTCTGATGCCTTCACTTGGATCACATTTTGCTAACCATAAGGACCAGGTAGCACATTGCAAATGAGGAAGTGCACAAACATAGAGGGTGGGGATTCTCCAAGAACTGTGATGGAGGATAGGATGGAGCCCCACACCGGTGGTACAACCACCTGACTAGCCAAGGGAAGGACAGTCTTAGTGCTCTAGGCAGTTGGAAGGGAGGGCGGGACCATAAACTATCCTGCCCAGGAGCTGCATGATGTTGGATATGCACGCAAAAGCAGAGGATCACAAGATTCATGATCACGCACAGGGGACTGCGCTACCGCGCGGATTGGCCAGAAAGTGACCGTTGAAGTCACTTTTCATGATGGGATGCTCGACTTGAGGCCAAATGGAGTGGCGGCGAACATTTAAGACGCGATTTATGGGAAAGATTTGGGAAAATTTACCGCCAAGAAAGCATTAATGAACTGGAATTGGGGGGAGCGGTCGAATTCAAATTCAAAAGGCGCTATAAAACACAAAGGGTTGCCCAACAAACAACACTTAGTCATTTGAGAACTGAGTGATTAAACAGATCCCTGAGCATTGTGAGCCAAGCGTTAATTGAGCCCCTCAATTCGTGAGTGACAGATTACAAACCAAGTATGATGACAGTTACTAATGATGGTTTGGGAATAGAAGAGGTAACCACCAGCAAGGCCACGTAAACCCCAACTATGGAGGTTCTAGAAGGTGCCAAGGTTGTGGCAAAGATCCGCAAATCACCGCGTATGCCAAGACCCAAGAAGGATAAGCAAGTAATGGCTCCCATACGCATGTTCTCGAGGAACCCGTTGCGCAGCAAACTATCAATGGAAGAGAAGGGGAAATTTGTCATGATAGAAACAGATGGGGAAGAAGAATATTTTCAGGCTCTTATCATCGCAGAGGAAGAAGATGAAGGCATGGAGGAGGATATTCAACCTACACACTCTGCTACAAAATTGCCCACATATGTCGCCCCATGAAAAGGGAAGGCCAAAGTGCCCAAGGACCTGGAAAAAACCAAGATTTCACTCTAGACCCTGCTCCTCCCAGATGGCCTTATGTCTGAAGGCCCACACCTGGGCTACATGCCAACCATGAAGTTTGAAGATTGGGACCTCGTTGACGGCGACAAGTTCCCTCACCTCAAGACCGGGAACCTCATGAAGTAAAGCACCATGGGGGTGGTGACAATGTTAGAGCCGTGGAAATGGCTACGTGGAGTGGAAAAGGCTGGGCTACTGAACCTGCTATGGGTGTCACACTTCCACCGTGCCCCAATAGCCATTTCCATCATCGGGTAGCTACTCTGCCTAGTCCATGATGGGTATCTATGGCTAAAGGAGCCTATCCCATCACAATAGACCTAATTCACGGCATTTCCAGGGTACCATAGAAAGGAAAGGACCCCGCAACCATATCAGAAGGGAAGGGTAGTGATTTGGCCCTTGCGGAGGCCATGAAGATGAAGTACAAGATAGAGAAGAAGAAGTGGGGCTATGCCATCTCCAGCATCAAGAACAAAGTAGTATGCATAGCAACCCAAATTCTGGCAGGAAAAGTTATGTGAAAGTGTCGTGCAACCAAGGTACTGGCACCGGTAATCACATTGGCTGAGCAATGCGCGGAGGGGGTTCAGTTCAACTGGGTTGAATTTCTCTTCACCGAATTACTAAAGAATTGTCGCGAAGCCTAAGATTAAGGTAAAACCTTCCACTATGCATGGTTGTTGCTATCCATAGTGCTCGTAGTAGGGGAACTAATGGAGGATAGTAAATTCCCCACAATTGACAAAGATTTAGCAGAGGCCGTGAAGTACGCTTCGATCTAGGCCATGAAGGATGTGAAAAGGATACATGATAGCAAGATCTTCTGGGTGTTCATGGAAATGAACATCCAAATGTGGATCAACTGGAAGCCACGCTTGTCACCCACAGTGTACAACAATCTACAGAGTTTTATAGCATTTAAGGCAGACATGCACAACATCTTTATTAGTGCGCAAAAGGACCCGATGAAGTAGTGGGCAAAGCTACATTTTGTAGCGACTGACGATACCATTTTCATTGTCTTGGAGACATGGCCTTTGGAATGGCACCCCCCAGATCTTGCAAAACTCGAGAGGGAAGTAGCACAGAAGGAAATAGTAGTAGCTGAGGTACAGGCAGCGTGAGAAGAGGCACAAAAATCTGTGGAGTAGAAACAGGTTGCAAATGTGGTTGTAGCAGCACAGGAAGCCACCGTGAAGGTGGGTGAGGGCCAAGAAACGCCCTCGCAGGAGCAGGAGGCAGAGGAAGCAAAAACAATAGAAGGTTGTGCGGACCCAGTGAATGTGTCCACACAATTGAAGCACCCACACATGGCAAAGTGAGAAGGACTGAGGAAGAAGGTCAAGGCCTCGAAATTGGCCTTTGACCCGATCACCCTAACCAAGGGTGATATGCATGACATCGGCGAGACAGTGCACAATGTCACCAATGAGGCTCTTCAGGATTTTATGCAAGAGTACTAGACTATGTTAGGGTCCTTCAGAGCATAGTTATAGGAGTTACAAGTGCGCCCCCCTCAGGTGGGTACCCTTTCAACCCACCTCGCAGCAGGATCCACGGCAACAGAGCAAATGCTACCTGCATGGATGGCAAACACAATAGTGTTGTCAGTAGGGGCCCTAGTGACATCAAATGAGGTTGATCAATTTTCGGTTAGCATGATGAAAGGATTTGGCCTTAATTTGGCTTCCCTTCTACCTAAGACACTATATCTATTATAGGATGGGATAACAGCAGAGTTGTGTGCTAGGGAGAGTCATGTGATCCAAGTCCTCAGTGAGCAAAAGATAAACATGGAACAACTCATCTTGCAGCGTGAGGAATTGGTGTCGCAAAATTAGCAATTGGTATATGTGGTAGGCGTCGCTTGTCGTAGTGTCCCAAAGCTAGCCATCCCAACAGATCTACTAGTATAGGTGCGGATCCACAAGTTAGCAATAGGAGTTCACAAGGCCAGGGAAGAAATGACAAAGGTTCAGTTGGGGCTGAATCTTCATATCGCCAAGCTACGGTTAAAGGCACAGCCATTCACTCCCCCGGAAGTCAGAGAATAGCACGCTAACGATATCATCGCGGGACTAGAGGAAATCAGAGGTGTAGTGTGAGATTTTACTGGCATGTTGGAACAAGCACTTAAGGTCCTCACAACTCTGCAGGAGGAACCCAACATCTAGCACTTGGAAACAGAAGTGCGAGAACTCCAATAGCAATACCACAGTGTCTGAGGGACTATGCAGATAGTAGTCCTCACCCAAAGGCTTGCAAGGATGCATCAAGCCAAAGCGTTGGAGGAGCAGGTGGATGTGGCGCGACATAAGGAGGCAGTTCTCAAAGCACATGTTCAGCCTTGGATCGATGAGGCCTTCACTATCATGGTAAACATGGAAGGGAAGCTGGCACACATACAGGGGATGCACACATTGATGCTCAGAAGCACCCCAGACACATAGTTCTCAGAGAAGTGGATGCAACAAATTTAGCAAGCAGCAGCTCAGTGCACTATGGACCTCAGCACAGTTCGAGAACAATTGGAGGGACTCCGCGCCAAGATCACCGCGCCGACCGAGTGATTGAAGGTTGTGTCAGGATGTTTGTGTTGGGGGCCTATTGGGCTTGGAATCCCCCCAAGACATGTTTTGGGGCTCAAAGCCCAAGTTTTGACTTGATAGTGTTATAAAGACTCTGCGAATTGTGGGCACAGAGTGTAAAATGTATGATAGAGTCATAGGGTTGTCCACCCTAGTTTTGTAATGTAATGTCAGCCTACGCATGGTCCATGGACCATGGGATTGTATAAATAGAGCAAGGCTATACGTGTAAAACATAAGTAAGAAGAGCGAAGTAGAAGCGAAGAGCAAGAATCTAAGTGTCTAAGGGTGTCTTGGGTCATAGGATAGGAGAGGCTTTGTAACTAAGTGCACAGAGGCCTAGTAGTCTGCGGTTGAGTGCGCAGACCCCTTTACCTAAGTGCGCAGGGCAGAATTGAGTCTGTAACTGAGGAAGAAAATAATAAAGAGAAGTTTTATCTAAATTTTGTGTATTTATTCTTGGGTTATTTCATGTTTGATATAAATTGCAAATATATTGTTTATTTACTACGCGCACCTGTATGAATGGTTTATGTTGTTAAGTATAACTTAAAGCATGCAAGTAGACTAAGATAATCAACTAACATTGGAATTGTTGGGTTGTGCTATATTCTTTCATGACTAGCCCACGTAGTTAACTGGGGGGTTAGAGGGGGGGGTCACATGGGGTTTGAGGCATACCCGTAAGCCCACTTTATGGGGTCTGGGGCAGCGCCCCCGAAAATTTTGGTTTTGGAACCTATGTTAGGTTGGGTAGACCCACCTATGGTTTTGTTCATGATTTTTGCACATGTTTTTTGGACGCGATGGTTTTCGATCCATGGTATTAGACATGATGGTTTTCGGTCCATGGTATTGGATGCTTTGGCATGTATAAATATGTATTGTAACATTGAAAGGAACATAATGAAAAATCAAGCTGGTAGTCCCGGTTTTGGGAAACAGGGGAAAATCTCTGTGTATATGTGTTTTATGTGTTATGCTCTCGCATTGTTTATTTTCTGTGTTTTAGAATTCATATGCAGTTAATTTTTGTACGAGGTTAAAACCTACATTTGGTATCAGAGTTGTTTTGGCTTTAAGGGGACACCTTTTTTGTTGAGGGGTTTCACTTGGGCCTGTGGTAGACCCTGTTCAGTGGGAGATCTGCGAGATCAATTCTAGTGGTAAAAGAAGATGGCGAGCAGTGGAAAGATAGAGATCGAGAAATTTAATGGTCAAAGTTTTGGGTTGTGGAAACTCAAGATGGAGGATCTGTTGGTGGATAAAGATCAATGGATCGTTGTAGATCTGGGTACTAAACCAACGGGAGTGTTCGATGAAGAAGGAAGAAGTTGGATCGAAAGGCAAAGAGCATAATACGATTGTGAGTCTCATATTCATTATTACTGAATGTATGAGGGGAATCTATGACAAAGGCTTCGTGGGACAAGTTAGGGACTTTGTACCAATCTAAGTCTCTGGTGAATAAATTGTTCCTGCGGAAAAAGCTGTATAACCTGAGGATCAAAGATGGAGACTCGGTGACAGAACATCTAAACGCATTTAATATTGTGGTAAGTTAGTTATTATCTGTTGATATTAAAATTTCAAATGAAGATAAGTGCATCATTTTGTTGTGTTCTCTACCAGATTCATGGGATATTCTAGTTATTGCAATAGGTAGTAATGCAACTAACTTGAAGTTTGACGAAATAGTCTCATCCTTGCTGATGGAGGAGATGAGATGGAAAAACACAGAGAGCCATAATTGTAATGACTTGTCTATATGAGGATGATCCCAAAACAGAAACAAAAATAATTCATTGAGTGGGAGATCTAAATCTAGAGGGAGATCTAAATCTCCAGGAAAACCTATAAAGGTGGTGTGCTAGAAATGCGGAAAGGAAGGGCACTACAAAAGGGACTGTAAACCTAAAACTCCTGATAAAGGAAAGGGATCTGATGATGCTCCTTCTCTAGAGGCGAAAACCACCTTAGATGAATGTGGGGATGTGTACTTGGCTTCTTCAAGTACACATGTAGATCATGAGGTGTGGTTGATTGACATAGGTGCATCCTTTCACTTCACTCCCCATAGAGAGTGGTTCTGCAAGCAAGAGAAATATGATGGTGGTGATGTCTTCTTGGGGGATGGTAGGAAGGCTAGAATCATTGGTCATGGAAAAGTAAAGTTGACGCTGCAAGGTGGAAGGGTTAGAACAATTCCGGGTGTTCTGCATATTCCTGCATTAGCCAGAAATCTGATTTCTGTTAGCAAGCTAGATGATGTAGGTGTAAAAGCAGTGTTCGAGAAGGATACTTACAAGATGGTTCGGGAAGAACTGGTATTGATACGGGGACTTCGGATTGGAACTCTGTACAAGCTGCAAGGTAGCACGATTGTTGATAGGTGCAACAGTTCTGTGGTTCCTGAAAGTGGAGCAGAAAATCTAGTGGTCTCTGGAGAGAAGACCATGTTGTGGCATCAAAGGCTTGGACATATTGGAGAGAAGGGCCTTCGAATACTTCATGGTAAAGGTATGGTCGAAGGTATGAGTAATAGCTCTCTGGATTTTGATTTCTGTGAAAATTGTGTATATGGGAAGCAGAATCGGGTGAGTTTCCCCTCTGGTGGTAAGAGGACGAAACAAATATTAGAGCTTGTGCACAGTGATGTCTTTGGACCTGTGAAAGTTCCATCACTGGGTAAGTCTGTGTACTATGTATCATTTATAGATGACTTCTCAAGGAATACATGGATATATTTCCTTAAGAAGAAATCTGAAGTCTTTGACAGGTTTAAAGAATTTAAGGCTCTGGTGGGAAATCAAACAGAGAAGAAGATAAAGGTGTTGAGGACAGATAATGGTGGAGAATTCTGCAGCAAGGAAATTGAAGAATTTTGTAAGAAGTGTGGTATAGCACGGCAAAAGACTACTCCATATACACCTCAGCAAAATGGAGTTGCAGAAGAATGAACAAGACGTTGATGGAAAGGGCAAGAAGCATGCTCAGTGGTGCCGGGTTAGGACAGGAATTATGGGCAGAGGCAGTTGATACTGCATGTTATTTGGTCAACATGTCACCTTCATCAGCGTTGGAGGATAAGACTCCACAAGAAGTATGGACTGGTAAGAAACCCTCTCTTTCACATCTGAGGGTATTTGGATGTGATGCATATGTACATGTTCCAAAGGAGCAACGAACCAAGTTGGATATTAAATCTGAAAAGTGCATTTTTATTGGGTATAAGGATGGTTTAAAGGGTTATAATCTTTGGAACCCAGTAACAAGGAAGGTTGTGTACAATCGAGATGTGGTATTCAGAGAGGTGAAAGATGTTATTAAACATGAAGTCCAACCAAAGG
>APFE030885406.1:153772-170895 GCA_000404065.3 Pinus taeda
AGAGATCGGGCAAAGAGGAAGCTTTGGTTAAACCAGAGGAAGTATGTCGAGACAATATTGCAGAGGTTTAATATGCAGCACAGTAAACCGGTGAAGGTTCCTATTCCTGTAGGTGTGAGGTTATCTGCTGAACAGTGTCCCAAGACACAAGAAGAGGAAGAGGACATGTCCCGTGTTCCATATGCAAGTGCAGTCGGTAGCTTGATGTATGGCATGGTCTGTACTAGACCAGACATTGCACATGCAGTGGGAGTATTGAGCAGGTTTATGTCAAAACCAGGGAAGGAGCACTGGACAACAGTGAAGCGGGTTTTCAGGTATTTGCGTGGCACTAGTGATTATGGTTTGTGCTACCAAGGAAGACCGGGATTTGATAGAGTGTTGGATATTCATGGCTTTGTTGATGCAGACTGGGTTGGAGATCTGGATCAGAGAAGATCTACACGTGGGTATGTGTTTAACCTATTTGGAGGTGCAGTTAGTTGGATGAGTAAGAAACAATCTGTAGTGGCACTATCAACTACAGAGGCAGAGTACATGGCAGCCACTCATGCAAGCAAGGAAGCAGTTTGGTTGCAGAGATTGTGTTCAAGTATGGGGTTAGTACAGGGAGCTATAAGGATAGACTGTGATAGCCCCAAAGTGTAATTTTCTTGGCAAAGAACCCTGCTTATCATTCAAAGACAAAGCACATTGATGTTCAGTATCACTTTGTGAGGGATATGATAGAAGACAAAAAGGTGTTACCGGTAAAGGTGGACACTTTGAAGAATACTATAGATGCATTGACAAAATTTGTGAGATCTGAGAAGTCCTCTTGGTGTAGAGATACAATGGGCATTGCAAGGCTGGATAAATGACTAATCTTTGATGTGGCCTCCTGTGGAAAGAAAACAACAAGTGGGAGAATGTTGGGTTGTGTTATATTCTTTCCACAACTAGCCCACGTAGTTAACTAGGGGTTAGAGGGGGGGAGGTCACAGGGGGTTTGAGGGGTACTCGTAACCCCACTTTATGGGGTCCTATGTTAGGTTGGGCGGACCCACCTATGGTTTTGTGCATGATTTTCGCACATAGTTTTGGACGTGATGGTTTTCGGTCCATGGTTTTGGACGTGATGGTTTTTCATTCCATGGTATTGGATGCTTCGACATGTATAAATATTTATTGTAACGTTGAAAGGAACATAATGAAAAATCAAGCTGGTAGTCCAAGTTTTTGGGATCCAGCGGAAAATCTCTGTGTATATTTGTTTTATGTGTTATGCTCTCGCATTGTTTATTTTATGTGTTTTAGAATTCATATGCAAGTAATTTATGTATGGGGTTAAAACCTACATTCCTAATTTGCGATATTCTTCTTTCATGCTTTCCATTCCTACAACATTTCTCAACATTTCCTTTCATAGATCATAGTTTAGACCATTTTTATGCAAAACTTTGTTTTTCCTAAATGCATTCATTTCACTTGTTGCTTGATTTCCTTGGTTGACTGTCAGTTTCTACGCAGTAGATATCTTCCAGCAATAGGCCAGATTATCAGCAATCACATCCTCCATATTATCCATGCCCTATAGGTCTCCCAAATCTCACCTCAATTCTGCCCTAGTTTCCTACATTTTTCCATAGAACTTCTTCCTCTCTCCTTGTGAAAACCCAATCATCTTTCTCTCTCCTGGTGATTCATGGTAGAGCTTAGGCACCCTAACACCTAATTCCAACCTTCAACCACCTTTTTCACCCACTCTCACACCCTCAAAATAGTGAAATCTGCTCTCGGCCTCCTCCTATAGGCCTCTTGTAGTTTCCTTGTTTTCCATCTGTAGATTTCTTGTGTCCTCCTGTAGATTTTCCTGTAGGCTTTCTTTTGAAGGCTGAGTGTGGGAAAAGCCTCCAGAAGGCCACCTGAGACCTCCTAGGACCCATACACACCATCCTACATCCTCTCAACTCCCAAAACTGCCCTTGAATGCCACCTATTCGCTGCCACACTCACACACAATAAATTACATGCATGTCAAATTCACATAAAAATACGTAAAAATCCAAAAATATGTTTTTTGCTTATTTAATTCAAGAAATAGTATAGCTATATTTTGTTTACTTCCTTGAGTAGGCAATGGCATTCCTTTCATGGTTTTCATAGTGCTTTCTGCAAAATTATAATTAGTTGGTTAATTAGGGTTAACTAGGTTTGCTTTACATTTCAGTCTTTCTCCTTTCTGTAGTTAGAATAGCATCTATAGAGTAATATTTCTTTCCTTTCATCACATATAGAGATTCTTCTAGAATCCATAGAAGTTGGCTTGAGCTCCTATTGATCTTGCTCTAGCTGACCAAGTGACAACCTGCAGTGAGAACTAGTACTTGTGCATACAACACCGACGCTTCCAAGTTTGTGACGAACTACCTGGTTGATAAGAGTAAAGTAGGTAGCCCAGGAGTTGCAGCATTATTGCTGCAATACTAGTGCTCACTAGTAGTACAGAAGCAGAGGAACCCTGGGCGGTACTTCATAATCCCTCTATATGGGACAGAATGCTAGATAAACAAGTCCTCTCAAGCTTCCAAGTCTTTGTTTACTTATGTCAGTGTCAACCCTGGTTTTGTGTCACAAGGGGCCTTTCTGGGTCAATCCATGCTGAGTTTGAATGCTCTAGATCCTTTCTTAAATGCCACAACTGTTGACCCATCACGCCTTTAAAATTCTGCACTACCTAGTCATGGATTTATCACATCGAGACTTTCCATTAAGAAGTTTTTACATGATGGGGCCTTTCAATCCATTTTAGCATCTATTTCTTCATGTGACTGGGGGCCATGATCAAATGCTTATTGCTTGGGTGCTAGGGCCTTTGGACTATTGTTGGGCATGGAATCCCCCCAAGGCTTGGTTTCGGGCTTAAAGCCCAAGTTTTGATTTAAGTCAATTGTAAAGACTCCGTGATTTGTGGGCACGAAGCACGAAGTCATAATAGAGTCACGGGGTTGTCCACCCTTGTTTTTGTAATGTAATGTCAGCTTGAAAGATCTACCCATGGTCCATGGACCATGGGATTGTATAAATAGATTGAGGCTCTAAGTGTAGAAAAAAGTTAATAAGATTGAAGCATGATGAGTTTAAGAGATTGATGAAGCATTGAGTCAAGTGTAAATCATGTCTTTGGGTCGTAGAGTAGGAAAAGGATTTGCAGCTAGGTGTGTAGAGGCCTACTAGTCCGCAGCTGAGTGCGTCGACCCCTACAGTTGAGTGCGCAGGGTAGGTCGAGTCTGTAACCATGGGAGGAATTAATAAAAGAGAAGTTATAACATATTTCTGTGTATCTTTTCCTATTTTATGTATTATTGGATATGAATTGCAAGTTTACTATTTATTTATTGTGCAAACTCATATGAATGTGTTGAATAAGTAAATATAACATAAGGCATCCATTTACATGGAGATAACTAACTGGTATAAGAATATAAGTAAGATCTCAGGTGTGACTTAGGGAAATAGTGCAGAGCACTGCTCTAGCAGCACGGAAGCCCAGTAGCCCCTGGTTAGGGCTATGCGAAGGAAAATATATCAAGGTGCAAAGGCCAGGGAAGTGCGTGAAGTAACCTGCACGAAGGAACTAACAGTTGTACCAAATCAAACCCTTAAACATCTCAAAGGTGCGAAAACCTGGTTCTATCACCCCCCATACTAATTTAGGTGATACCTCAGTCTGCGCTCTGCGGACTCTTGCCGAAAGGGCTAGTAGTACAGGGATTTGTTTATCTAATTAACTTCGAACCTGGGTCAGGCCCCAACAAGCCAACAAATGGTTTCATTTCTGGGACTGGGATCTGCATAGAGATGTCTTATGTCATATCACTAGAATCCAACTAAGAAAGGAATTGAATATTGGTAGGATAAGAAGATTCATGAGTTCGCGGCGCAAGAGAATTGGAATCCATGAATATCAAAAGAAGAGTGGTTAGACTGCTAAATGTACATAGATATCCATGAAATTTTCTTTGCATCTTTCCCTACTGACTTGTACAAGTGGATCGCGAAGCTAATAGATAGCCAAGGAAGGTGCAAGCTCGATAGACCTATTGTGTGGACTCCAAAATTGGTTTTGAGACTGGAAGCATTGGACGATAAGATCACACACATTTTTTATCACTGGCTCAATCGAATTATAGGAGGATTCATTATTGAATTCGCAGTAGATACTTTAGTGAGCTACAACGAGGCAGAGTGACACTTCCTCAAAGGACCACGAGGTAAGTACGTTAATTCTTTGAACACTTGGATTAAGATGCTACTACGTGAAAAGTGGGTTATGAGAATACATTGACATTTGGGGCTACGTGGAGTGGACGAGGAAGAGCTCGCAAAGGTCTCACCAAGAAGTGAAATCAATTTGATAAGGCAGAGGATTCCGCGCCATACCACCACCACCCACACCACCACCAATTTCACCATCTTCACCCCCATCTTCACCCATACCACCTCCGCCACCACCACAAGTCAATGTGGCAAGTGCTATAAAGTTGCCAGTGTTCAAGGGAGTAGGAAATGAAGATCTGGACCAGTTTTGGTTCATGATAAAGGATGTATGGGAAGTGCAAGTAGTGATGAATGACAATATAAAGAATGAAACATTAGTCAGCACTCTACAGGATCGTGTTTTGACCTTGTATATTAAGCATTCTAATGGCAATCTGAATGCGGGGATTGCAGACATCCAAACTACGCTAAACAGGGAATTTAGCAAACTGAAGTCAGAGGCACAGTCAATCATTGGGTTCAAAGAGATCACTATGCTACTATGCCAGACTCCTTGGGAGTTGTATCAGAGACTGAAGTGCAAAATTCGCAAAGCTAGCATGACTTTGACAGATGGACAACACCGCGAATGGTTTGTAGCATTGGTAATGCCACATTTAAGAAATGCGTTGTCACAACAGAGGCTAACAACTTAGGCCGAGGCCTTGGAGATTGTGATGAGGCTGCATGAAACCCCGATATAGGATCCTAATGTGGGAGTTCAGCAAATCCATGCGCAGTTGAAAAACTTGTGCCTTGAGATGTAGAGTCTGAAACAAGATAGGACAGCTTGCCCAGAAGTGTGCAACGAGGTATGATGTGTTAAATGTAAGGGTCAAGGTCATGACAAGGACCACCACCCAGTTTTCACGAATTACCTCATGGGAGGGGGACCAATGCCATTAATACTAGAGGCACAAGTAAGATCTAGCGCAACACCTACATTATGGTGCGCAATTTGTCAAATAGGGGGAAAGCATTCTATGGACAACTGCCATTTATTGCAGAAGTACACGCAGAATTCGCAACAATTGTTCTGTAATTTCTGTAGGTCAGTGGGACATGATGACCGCACCTATAGAAGTTATGAGCTAATGATGGATAGGACTTCTACCTACAGATTTCATGCTGAAACGTGGCCCCTTGACCAGAACGCAGGGATGGCGCAAACCCGATTTCAGTGATGCCAACGAGTTCGAGGTGGAGGAGGACCTAGAAGAGTTCGCGGACAACTGATATGTTACAATTTTGGAAGGCCAAGACATTATTCCCATGATTGTATGAATCCAACGCATCTATCATGCCTTTATTGTACATTGTTTGATCATGAGATTGAGGTTTTGTCCCACACTGATAGCAAGAATACGCGACAAGGGAGCCTCCAACCTCCCCCGACTCAGAACCTACAAATGATGAGGTTTGAGCCGTGTGAGGAAGACCCTAATGTGAATATTGTGCTCTGAAGTGGATTTACAATAGGGGATGACAAAGGCAAGTAGCCTGAAGATAGTACTTGGGTTCGCAAGGCTTCGATGAAAGAACTAGAGTTTGATTTGGAGCGTGCTAAGGAAACCTTCATGGAAGCTAGGAAGAGTTTTGGTGATGCCTCCACTTAAGGAAGCCAAGATAGACTGGAGCTAGAAATGGACCCATCAATGCTCATGACGTTCTTGGAAACATGCATGAAGCTGCTATGTGATAGCAAGGTTGTAAAGGGACTGCAGGAACTCAATAATAAATGTGATGGGACCGCGCTAGGAGAATTGAGCGTAGTTCAGAAGATTGGAAAGCATGCTACGAGGAGGAGAAGAGAGATGAGATTGATTGCGCAGATTGGGGAATATGAGATGGACCAACTGATTTTGGACCTAGGATTAGACGCGAACGTCCTACCGAAGTAGACATGGGAGTGCATGGGAAGGCCTATGCTACAATGGTCTCCTATCCAACTACAAATGGCGAACCAGCAAAAGATCCTACCTATAGGAAGATTGTAGGGAATCACAGTGGATATCGAAGAAGCAAGCACTCTAGCATATTTCAAAGTGATAGAGATTGCTGATGACAACAATCCCTACCCTACACTATTAGGGATAGATTGGGCCACTAATATGAATGGGATGATAAATTTTAAGAAGCACAAGATGATTTTTGTTAAAAATTCTCTACACGTAGTTGTACCTTTGGACCCTACAGAAGGATCATGCTACACAGAGCCAGTACGCGACTTTGGAAGTGACGACGACTTGCACTGCATCAACAAGATAACAGTATGAGAGAAAGAATGGGTGAATCCCACTATGGATGGACGAATCTCATGGGAGTGTAAAAGCTCCAATACATTGGATTCTAATGAAGAGATAGAGCAATGGTAGAACCAGTTACACAAGGTAACCATGCTGAACTCTAACATGATGATGAGATCATTACACTGCGTATCGACAGAGGTAAGGGATCTTCCTACATATGATGGGTTAAGTGAGATAGATGACTTCCTGAATAGATTCGAAAGGGAGGTGCCAGAACAACAATGGTTCGAGGCTTTGAAATGGGTATTGCACGCTATGCCTGCGAGGTGGTGGGGGATGCACCAAGGAAGCTTTGAGGACTGGCGCGAATGCAGGAGACTGATGCACATATGGTTTGGGAAGCCTTAGATGCAATTAATAGGCAAGATTTCCAGCCAGAATGGTCCACGCATGCACCTGTCCATATGGATACAAGCATATGTCACAATACCTATGCAGATGCACATAGACTTCACATTAGGAGACATAATCAGTAAGCATGTCTAGTTGAGGAAATTGCATGAACAACCCCCCGGGTTGGAACAATGAAGTATGGAAAGAATGGGTGTGTAGAAGGTTGTCCACACAAGAGCTTTCAACAATGTACGCAAAGCACTAAACAAGGTATATCGTGCTTAACGACCTGATTGAGACCCGCGCATACCAACGGTTTTGTGGGCTTATTGGACAATGTGCAAGAAACTGAGGGATCAGACGCCTCCGAGGCTGGAGTATGGAGCAAACGTTGTAATCCTTATCATGCCTAGTCTTCACGTAGTAGCGTCGATAGATATGACGGCTTGTGGAGCCTTGGAAGAAGGGATCAGGAAACTGAATGAATCATAACGCTTGGGACCTAAATAAGAAATCTGATAGGATGCTCTTAGGCTCCATGAACTTATGAAATAAAGGGTGTGATTAAGGGAGAAAAGTGCTCTGGTGGAAGCGGAAGTCAAGAAGCTTGAGGACGAAATAAAGGAAGATTTTCTTGATAAGAAACCTAGTGCGATAAAACAAGGTGCACACAATCACGGTGACGAATTTAGGGGCCAAGAGTTGATCAACCTAATGCATTAGATTGGACCACATATTACTAAATGAATCACTCATGGTGGCACGCTGTCGATGATAAAGTGTGCGACACAGCCAGTAACAATAAAAGGTGGATGTTTTCTAGGAAAAGTGACAAATGACTGGTTGGAACCTTATACAGGTGGCGTGGCCACCTAACTAATCGTGGGAAGTACAGTCTTAGCACTCCAGGAAGTTGAAAGGAGGCACAGGACTATAAACTACTCTTCTTGGGAGCTCCGCAATGTTGGAGCAACGCGTAGGAGCAAAGTGTCACACAGTCCACAACTGCACAAGGGGGGTTGTGCTGTCGGGCGGGTTGGATGGAAAGTGACCGTTGGAGTCATTATTCATGATGTGATGCTCGACTTGAGACCAAACACAGTGGGTAGCAAGCATTTAAGACATGCTTTGGCAATATTTGGGAAAATCTTCCACCAAGCGAGCATTAATGAACTGGATTTGGGGGAGTGGTCGAATTCAAATTCAAAAAATGCTATAAATTACAAAGGGCTACCTAGGAAACAACACTTCGTCATTTGCGAATTGAGCTATTGTATGCCCCATGCATTTTGAGCAGAGACCTGTTTGACTTGTGTAGAGCGTTGATTGAGCCCCTGATTGAGCAATTGAGAGCATTCTGGACGAGCAAGATGGCAGCATCTGAGGAAGCTAGGGAAATTACAAAGATGACCCCTGAAGAGGCCGTGCAGGCCCTGACCATAGAAGATGCCCCCAAAGGCACCGGGATTGTGGCAGAAATCCCTAAATCACCACACGCGTCAAGGCCAAAGAAAGACAAACAACCGATGATTCTGGTGTGTGTCCCCACGAAACTCGTTGTGCACCAAATTAACGATGGAGGAGAAAAGGAAAGCAGTTAACTTGGAATTCAACGAGGAGGAGGAAGACCTGAAGGACCTCATAATTGAAGAAGATGAGGATGAGGGCATGGAGGAAGAAATTGAGACTACGCACCCACCAACCAAGCTTCCTGCATATATCCCTCCACGGAAGGGGAAGGAAAAAGTGCCCAAGGACCTTGACGAGAACAAGAGCTCTCTCCACACTCCACTCCACTCGGATGACATCATCTTCAAGGGCACGTAGCTGGGGTGCATGCCAAATTTGAAGTTTGAAGATTGGGATCTTGCTAACCACGAGAAATTCCCTCATCTAAAGATTGCACAACTCATGAAGCCCAAGAAAAACACTGCAGCGGGGGTTATAGAATTGGAGTCACGAAAGTGGTTACGCAGAGTGGAAAAAGCAGCGTTATTAAATCTGCTCTAGGTGACGCATATCCACCATGTCCCAGTAACGATATTTGTCATCAAGCAGATGCTCTGCCTGGTGCCTGTGGGTGTTTGTGGCTAGAGGAGCCCACCCCCATCACGGACCACTTAATCCATCACATTAGCTGGCTCCCGTGCAAAGGGGAGGACCACACAGAGATCTCTGAGGGGAAGAGCAGTGATTTGGCCATCGCAGAGGCCATGAAGAAGAAATATAAGCTGGAGAAGAAGAAAAGGGGCTACACCATATCAGCATCAACAACAAACCAGTTAAAGTGGGGACCCAGATAATAGTAGGCAAGCTCATGCGGAAGTTTCGCGTGGACAAGGTGCCCGCACCAGTGGTTGCACTTGCCGAGCAGTGTCTGGAAGGGGTCCAGTTTAACTGGTCCAAGTTCCTATGCAAAGATTTCCTAGAAAATTGACGCGAGGCATAGGAACAAGGAAAAACGTTCCACTATGCATGGATTCTACTATCCATAATGCTGGTGGCAGGGGAATTGTCGGAGGACTGCAAGTTCCCCACAATTAATAGGGATTTGCTAGAGGCTGCGAAGTACGCTTTGCTTTGGACCACAAAAGATGCGAAGCAGATCCGCGACAGCAAGATATTCTGGGTGTTCATGGAGATGAACATTAGAATGGAGATTAACCGTAAACCACGGTTATCACCCACAGTCTACAACAACTTGCAAAGTTTTGTAGAATTTAAAGCAGACTTGCACAACATATATATCAGAGCACGCAAGGAACTGGACAAGAAATGGAGTGAGTTACCATTCATAGCCACAGATGATGTAATTTTCGATGTACTATAGAAATGGCCACTGGAGTTGCACGCCCCAGACATCGCGATGATGGAGAAGTCTGCGGCATAGAAGAAGAAAGAGGAGGCCAAGTTCCTTGGCACAGTTGATAGAGAAGAGAAGGTAAGCAGTGGCAGAAAAATTGCAGGAAGAGTGGGACGCTACGCAAACAGTAGCAAAACAGAAAAAGGTCACCACAGCAGTAGCACAGGAGGCAGCCGAGAAGGTGTGTGAGGGCCATAATTCGCCTTCGCATGAGCAGCAGAAAGAGATGGAAACAGAGGAAGAAGAGGGCAGTGCGGACCCACAAACAGTGTCCACACTATTGAAGCGCCAGCGCCTGAGCGAGTGGACGGGGCCACGCAAGAAGGTGAAAGAATCCTAGTTGTTGATCGACTCAATCACCCTTACTGATGGTGATCTACACGATAGGTGAAATAGTGCACGACGTCACCACCGAGGCTCGCCAGAATTTCACGGAGGAGAATTAGATTGTGTTGGGGGCCTTCAGAGCACAAATTCAGGAGTTGTAGGTGCACACTCCTCAAGCTGGTACCCTTTCGACCAACCTCGCAGTAAGGACAGGTGCAGTTCAGCAAATGCTACGCGCTTGGACAACCAACACCATAATGCTGCTAAAGGGGGCACTAGTTACGACAAATGAGGCTAACAAGTCTATGGTTAGTGTACTCAAAGGGATAGTGATCAACATGGATGTGCTTCTGTGAGAGACTCTATATGTTCTACAGGATGGGATTACTACAAAACTATGGGCTAGGGAAAGTAGCACATTGCAAGTGTTGAGTGAGAAAAAGATCAACATGGAGCAGTTGATCTTGTAGCGCGACGAGGTTGTGTCATAGAAGCGGCAGATGGTATAGGTACTGGAAGAAGCCTGTCAAATGGTCCTCAAGTTGGGCATCCCAACAGATGGACCAGCAGAGGCGTGCATCCACAAATTAGCAGCAGGGGTGCACGAGTTGTGAGAGGAAATGGCCAAGGTTCAACTGGAGCTGAACCTTTAAACAGCAGAGCTGCGATTGAAGGCATAGCCATCCACCCCTCTAGAAGTCAGAGAATAGTGTGACAACACTATTACGTTGGGGATGGAAGAGATCAGCAGTGAAATAAGGGACTGCACCAGAATGTTGCAAGAGTCCTTTGAGGTCCTCACCAATCTACAGGAGGACCCTAACATCCAGCGCTTAGAGACAGAGGCGCATGAGCTCCAACAGTATTATGACAGCATCAAAGGGACCACACAGACAGTGGCCCTCACTTAGAGGCTCACGCAAATGTAAAGGCCAAAGTGCTTAAAGAGCAAGTGGATGCAGCACAACATAGTGAAGTAGTCTTGAAGGCGTGCGTTCAGCCTTAGAGCGACGAGGCCTTCTTCATTACAACAACAATTGAAGGAAATCTTGCACAAATGTAGGGGATAGAGGAATAGATCCAGGGAAGCAGTTTCGACACCGTGGTCTTAGAACAACATGTACAAAAGATTTAGCAAGCAGGCGCCTAGTGCGTTGTCGACCTTGCAACTGTTCAAGCAAAGTTGGAGGGTCTCTGCATGAAGATATCCGCAGCAACAAAGTGACTTGAGGGCAAGTCACGATATCTGTGTTCGGGGCCTGTTGGGCATGGAATCCCCCAAGGCATGGTTTGGGGCTTAAAGACTCTGTGATTTGTGGGCACGAAGCATGAAGTCATAATAGAGTCACAGGATTGTCCGCCCTTGTTTTGTAATGTAATGTTGGCTTGATGAAGCATTGAGTCAACTGTAAATCATGTCTTGGGTCATAGAGTAGGAGAAGGCTCTGCAATTGAGTGCGCAGAGGCCTAGTAGTCTGTAGCTAAGTGTGTGGACCCCTGCATCTGAGTGCGGAGGTAAAGTCGAGTCTGTTACTATGGGAGGAATTAATAAAAGAGAAGTTATATCATATTTCTGTGTATCTTTTCCTGTTTTATGTATTATTGGATATGAATTGAAATTTTATTGTTTATTTACTACATGAACTCATATGAATGTGCTAAATAAGTAAATATAACATAAGGCATCTGTTTAAGTGAAGATAAGTAACTAGTATAAGAAGATAAGTAAGATTTCGAGTGTGACTTAGGGAAATCGTGCAGAGCGCTGCTCCAGCAACGCGGAAGCCCCATAGCCCATGGTTAGGGCTATGCGAAGGTGAATATATCAGGGCATGAAGGCCAGGGAAGTGCGTGAAGTAACCTATGTGAAGGAACTAATAGTTGGACCAAATCAAACCCTCAAACATCTCAAGGGTGCGAAAACCTGGTTCCAGCACCCCCCCATACTACTTCGGGTGAGACCTCTATCTGCACTCGATGAACTGTTGCTGAAAGGGCGAGTAGTATAGAGATTTATTTGGCTAATTAACTTCGAACCTGAGTCAGGCCCAAACAAGACAACAACTACCCCTAGGGGTCTTTTTCCCTTTTTCATAGAATCCTTCATATTGATGACTTATAACACTTGCCTTTAGTATCTCCCCTTGACACTTGCAATCACCAATCCATAGGATTGGGCCCACCCATGATATTGCAGTCAAAGTATAGAAGATGGCCTTCCTACCATATTACATAGAGCCTGCCAATTGTCCAGACTTGAGATTTCAAGAAAGTAGGTTGCATAAAATATCAAAGCTGGGAGGGGTATCACCTATCGTGATCATAGATCGAGAGGGAATTCGGCGAAGAAGGGACCTTGCTTTATGCAATCGCCAATCTGTGGGATTAGCCCCTTTAGTGCTTGCCCCTTGGTTCTTTGGCCCTCTAGGTGATCGTGGGATTACATGATCCCAATCGGGGGTTTCTCTATGGAATGATGCCTTGTCTCACCATTTGTCGACTTACAATGGGTGATGTCATCACTACCACGTCACTTTGTGAGTGGTGACACATGTCACCCAAAAATGCCCCCATATGACCCCTGAAAATGCGAGATCAACATGCCACTTGTCCTATCTATTTCCACATCACGATGACATTAGCTTCCATGTGGATTCATTGAGATCAATGGTATTCCACCACATGGCCCCCTCGAAGAGAGAGAAAAGGACCCGCCTGCCCATTGTTTTTCGCTGCAATTATTTGTTAACTAGTTTAAGGGCCCCTGCTAGTGACCTTACACTATATTAGGACTTTTCCACTGATAATATTTTAACCCCAGTAACATCCAGAATCATTTATCACCGATATTGAGGGACCTTCGATATCGTGGCAAGTTCGACATGCGAGACCTCAAGTCGTTGATAAGTCGATAGATTGTGCCCAAGGACCCTTTGATTGTTGATCTGCCTTGCCTTGGACCTATCAATTTTTGATGTGCGATAAAGGCGATCGATTGATCACAGATTTTGTTGTCTTCCCTTGTTGCTGCTTCAAAAAAGCCTTGATCATGATTTTCTATGAGCCTGACCCTTAGTCATTTTCTCTTTTTTTTCTAGCTTTCAAAGGGTATCTTCAATCTGCTCTAATTATTGATTAAGCAGTCCATTTTTGGATTTCCACCTACAGTTGGAGAGCTTATTCTAAGCACTATCCATAAGAGAGGGTTTGATTTAGCTTTGAGAGCCTCGGTTGCTTGGAAGACAGCTGCAAACTTCTCTTTTCTTTGGTACTCTTTGTACAACTAGAACTCTATTTCCAAAAGGTGGCAATAGGACCCATGCCATGTTTTGTGTGGTTTCCTCTTTGTTTCGGGTGCTCTATTTTCCTCATGAAGGAAAAATTGTCACCATCGATCAATTGTGCTTTTTCTCTTCTGGTGCCTCAAATGGAAATGTTCCCTATGTGGGAAATACTGATGTTCCATATGAGAGCGTGGGGGTAGGTTTTTTCAAATATTCCACTTTAATGGAAACTTTTTCTCTCCCACCTCCGCATGTCACCTTGATCAACATGATCTTTGTTTCTACAGACCCATGGCTCATTCCTTCTCCAGATCAAGTTGATTCCTTTGGTGACGCTATGCCGCTAAGTCCTTTGGAACAAGCTTATCATGAAATTTTCTTGGCTTTAATGGCAACTTCGGAAAGTCATGTTGTTCTTAGTATTTACCTAGATAATTATTTGCAATCTCCTTGGCTTGGTTCTTGGGATTTTCTAGATCCCTTGAACGATATATTCCCCACCAATGAGAGTATTGTTGAGGTTATGTATTTTGATGAAACTCCTTGGAATGATTTCCATCATCATTCTTCATTTCTTCCAAGTCTAAGTGAAATTCCTTTGTGTCTCGAAGCTTTTTTTTCGCATAACCTAATGCACCCACTTCAAACACCTATTTTGGTGCATGAAGTTCTATGCGAAGGTAATATGGGAATTATCACTGCAACCATGCCAATAAACATTTCCATTAAACCTGGAATTGTTGAGAAAATTTACATTTGGGTTTCCTGTTCTCCTAATGAGATCAGGGTTTACACTGACCTTTTCAAATAATTTCGAGATATCTTCGCTAGGTCGTATGACGAAATGCCTGGTATATATCTCGATATTGTGGTGCATGAAATACCCACGTACCCTGATGCGAAGCCTATTCATCAACGGCTTCATCCCATGCATCCTGGGAAGGCTGTTTCTATTAAGGGAGAAGTTGAAAAAATTCTAAAGGCTGGTTTTATTTACCCCATCCCATTGACAGATTGGGTCTCTAATATCGTACATGTTACTAAAAAATAGGGAACTGTTCGAGTTTGTCTTTATTACCGTGACATCAATTTGCATGTCCTAAGGATGACTATCCTACCTTTATTGATCAAATCATTGATGAGTGCACTAGGAGTGAGATCTTCTCTTTTATGGATGGTTTTTCTAGTTACAACCAGATTAACATATTACCCACTGATACACACAAGATGACTTTCATCTATCCATGGGGGACTTTTTCTTATAAGAAGCTCCCTTTCAATATTAAAAATGCTAGTGCTACCTTCAAGAGAGAAATGACATATCCTTTTCATGATATTAAACACATTGTTCAACCTTATCTAGACAATATAACAACTCATTCTGCTAAGCGTCGTGACCATTCAGACCACCTTTGAGCAATATTTTTGAGTTGTCGACACTATAATATCCGTCTCAATATACATAAATGTGTATTCTACATAGAATCTGGTTGGATCTTAGGTTTTTTTTATGTCCAAACAAGGTATCTAAATCAATCCTCTAAAAGTTGAGGAAATTGTAAATTTAACCCCCCCCCCCCCCACTTCATCATTGCACCAATTGCAGAGTTTGCAAGGAAAGGCTAATTTTCTTCATCTCTTTCTCCCAAATTACGTTGAGCTTGCCAAGGGATTTACTCACTTGCTCAAAAAGGGGATCCCCTTCATGTGGGATGACATCACCCAAAACTCTTTCGATTCTCTAAAGAAGATGCTCATAAGTGCTCCTTTATTGCATCCCCTTGACTATCATCACGATTATTTCTTGTACTTGGCCATGGATGACAGTACCATTGCTATGGTGTTAGTCCAGGATGATGTCGGTGGCAATGAATATGTGGTTTATTATTTGAGTCGAAATCTCATTGAAACTGAAACTAGATATTCTCATTGAGAAACTTGCCTTGGCAGCAGTCCATGACGTTCAAAGATTTCTCCATTACATTCTTCTATGGAAGACCACATTGATTTCTAATTCTAACCCCATGAATTATATTTTGACTCGTCAATTCCTTGGGGTAAAATACTCTAAATATATTTTTACCCTACAATAGTTTGATTTGGATTTTACTGCCACCAAATCAAAGAAATCACTCGTTTTCACCGAATTGATCTGCGCCCTTCCTTTCGCAAACACCTCCACTAGTTTTACTAAGAAGATTCCTGATGAAACTTTGTTTCTTATCAGCACTCTCAACCCGTGGTATGGAGATATCATTGTTTATCTTCAGAGCCAAACCTTTTGATCTGAGTTTCCTCAATTCGACTGACGCTACATCCGACATCAGTCTCAACCCTATCGGATTATTGGTGATACGCTCTACCGAGTGGGTGTTGATTCTATTCTTCGCATATGTCTAACACTTGAAGAGGCTAAATGGTTCTTGAATGAATACCACTCTAGGGCATGTGGTGGTCAAATTTCAGGCTATGCCACTGCTCGAAAGATCCTTCGTGCTGGTTATTCTTAGTCTTTCATCTTCAAAGATTATACTTGACCCATCCAAAAGTGACATGAATGTCATATTTATAACCGCAAACAATGAGCCCCACTAACACCCTTACACCCAGTCATTACCATTGGCCCATTTTATAATTGGGGCATAAATTTCTTGACATGTAATGCTTGCTCATCTGGGGGATGGCGCTATAATCGCCGTTGTTGACTACTTCACTAAATGGGTCGAGGTGATGCCTACATATAATGATGATCGTATCACTGCTACTCAGTTCCTCTTTAACCATGCCATAACCTGTTTTGGCGTCCCTCAAGCCATTTTTATTGATCATAAATCACATTTTTATCAATACATGATGGGAGAGCTTACTACTCAATTGGGCCTTCGTCATGATAGCTCGACTCCTTACTACCCACAGGCTAATGACCAAGTTGAAGAAATTAACAAAAATTTTATTACTATGCTTCAACAAACCATTGGGAAACATAAAAAAATATTGGCATCTCATGTTATTCTCATCTCTTTAGGTTTACCAGACATCGGCTAAGACAATGACTGTGTTCACTCCGTTACAGCTGGTTTATGGTTTAGAGGCGACACTCTCGTTCGAGTGTGAAATTCCTTCATTAAAATTAGCTATCGAGCGACTCCCTGATACCTCACCTGAATGTTAGAAAATTATATATTACAGAGCAATGGAACACATAAAATATTGTAGAAATATAAACATAGAAAACGTAAAAAACAAGAGAGACACAGATATACGTGGTTCACCCAGTTTGGGCTATGTCCACCCCGAACAGTTATTCCTTCCTTTCTATTATGCAGCAAAATGAAGAGACACAACCTACAAAAAATCCGCTATAATATCCTCTGTTTTCTCTCACAGCCTCACCTCTCTATTTTCCGCTCACACACACAGAATACACATCTATCATAGCCTTAAATACAATGCCCTCATACGAAGAGAGGGGTTGCCTTCTAAGGCAAAAAACCCTAAATTAAACATAAGTTCTATCGTTAGATCATTCGCCTAATGAACGGCCCAGATTGACTAGAAATTACTATACTTTTACAAGGCAAATTTACATCTATTTTTAGCTTCAGGGGTGCTGCCCCCAAGCCCCTGCCGGGGGACCGCTGGCCCCCGAACCCCCCAGCCGGGCGAGATCGCCTCCCTCGGACACCTGCGGGGGGGACAAGTCCCCCC
>APFE030885406.1:175608-215319 GCA_000404065.3 Pinus taeda
TTTCTTTAGGTTTCCTTTCTTTCCGCATTTCCAGCACACTATCCCCGATCTAGACTTGGATCTGCCTTTCCTTGATTTACTGCGATATCCTGAGCTCTTTCCTCTTTCCATTTTTCTTCCCCTAGACTCTGCACTCAAAGCATTTCCCGATGTCTCACCGAAGATTTTCCGTCGCATTTCCTCGCTAAGGATATCACCGACAACATCATCAAACTTTAAAGTACTAGATCCAGACACAGAGTTACTAATGGCCATTACTAAACCATTCCAACTTTCTGGCAATGAGCACAAGAATAATAGAGCTCTAACTTCATCATCAAAGTTTACCCCTATGGAACATAACTAACTTGTAACAGTATTAAAATCATTGAAATGATCTGCAATAGATCCACCTTCCGACATATTCATATTAAATAACCATTTCATAAGAAATACCTTGTTTGAGGCCGAGGGTTTTTCATATAGTTTCTCCAATGCCTTAATCAAACCCTCTGTCATTGTTTCCTTCAAAATGTTGAAGGTGACCAATGCTGCAAGGCACAGCTGTATTGTTCTGAGTGCCTTTCTATCGAGAAGGTTCCATTCTTCATCTTCCATATCCGTCGGCTTCTTTGCTTTTCCGCCCAATGGTAGGTATAGATCTTTCTGATACAGATAATCTTCCATCTGCATCTTCCAAAATGAGAATTTTTGGCCGTTAAATTTCTCGACCCTAAACTTACCATCTTCCACCATTTCTCCCACTCGAACAAGGAACCCTTCTTTCTTGCGAGTTTATCAACCAAATAGACCTTCGGCTCTGATACCAGTTGTTAGAAGATTATATATTACGGAGCAATGGAACACATAAAATATTGTAGAAATATAAACACATAAAACGCATAAAACAAGAGAGACACAGATATACATAGTTCACCCAATTTGGGCTACGTCCACCCTGAACAGCCAGTCCTTCCTTTCTATTATCCAGCAAAATGAAGAGACACAACCTACAACAAATCCGTTGTAATATCCTTTGTTTTCTCTCACAGTCTCACCTCTCTGTTTTCCGCTCACACACACATAATACACATCTATCATAGCCTCAAATACAATGCCATCATACGAAGAGAGGGGTTGCCTTCTAGGGCAAAAAACCCTAAACTAAACATAAGTTCTACCGTCAGATCATCCGCCTAATGAACGGCCCAGATTGACTAGAAATTAATATACTTTTACAAGGCAAATTTATATCTGTTTTTAGCTTCTGGGGAGCTGCCCCCGAGCCCCCGCCGGGGGACCACTGGCCCCCGGACCCCCCAGCCGGGGGGGATCGGCCCCCCCGTGTGGAGGGGTGTACAAACTTCCTGGGGTATACGTCTGGCTAAAACAAAGACCTCTGAACAATCATGCTCCACACACAACACTGAAGAGGAAAAGTTACTTTATCTCGAGAGACTTGTTGAGACTTGTTGTCGCTTCTAGAGACAACCTTGGATTGCTTATAAGACCAGTGCCTAGAACATCTAGATTTTGTGTGTCTCATATGATTCTCGGGAAACTGGAGACATCACATATATTTTTGTATATATATATTCAAAATATATAATAAAGAGCATGGGTTGATTCATTCATCTAAAGGCATAACCCATGTATTTCTAGTATGTCTTCACATATGAAACTCACATAAATATATGCATAAATTAATGGAGGCTGAGTAGTTCAAGAACCTAAAATTTAATAAGCTTTGACAAATAAATGAGAGAGGATAAGGAGGAGTAACTCATCATATAGATCTTGAAGCGTCAGGAATTCTACACTTATCGCATAGTGCTTGAAGCCTCCAAAATTCTACACTTCTCTGTGTAAGGAAGACATAATGGATGAAAGAGGATGGGTGTGATGATTCATGGAGAGAAATTTTAAAGATATAATACCAAAGATCCATACAGACACATGCATTAACAAGTCAATACAAATGAATCTATAAGAACATATAAAGCATTTCTAGTTGCTACAATCACATGAATTCAGAGAGGAAACATGAACATAATGGAATTTAATAGAGGGATAACATACTATAGTACTCGAGGGAGGAATCATCACCATTTCCTTAATATTATGAAATATGCATATCATAAAGTCATACAGTCTTTGAGAATAAAATGTAATTCTTTCTTTAGGATTCTAAACCTTTTTGAAGTGTTGCTTCCCACTATTTATCTAGAGAGGGGAGCATTGAACAGTAATTACAACAAAATATCTTCAGCCAAGCCTCAATTGTCAAATCGACTAGTTGTCTCAGCCTGGGATGGCTTTGTGGCCAAAAAATCACTACAAAAGATTAATTGCTTAGTTAAATGGTTGACACATTACATGATTACAAAACAGGTAAAACATTATATGGAAACACCAACAAAATCTCTCCATGCCCATCCCTGGGATTGCCTTTGCTCATGTTGTTGTTTTCCCATGGTCTGGCCAGCTATGTCACTCAACTGATTCTCATTTCTTCTACCTTTATTGCCAGGATCGTTCGTTCTTCAAAACTGGGAGTGGTCAATTATCAGTTTAATGCCATAGTACTGGAGCAGAGGTCCCCTGGGCGGTACTTTTTCTTCCCTCTGCATGGAGCACCATTCTAGATCATCAAGTCCTCCCGAGCTTCCATGTCTTCATTTACTTTGTCAACTTCAAACCTAGTTTCGTGTCACAAGGGGCCTTTTTGGGTCATCCCATGCGGATTTTGAATGCTACATCTCCTTTCTTAAATGTCTCAGCTGCCAACCCACCACGCCTTTAAATTTTGCATTACTTAGAGTTATCGCATTGGGTTTTTCCATTCAAGGTCCTTATGGGATAGGACATTTCGATCTAGTTTATCCCCTTTTGCTTCATGTGACCGAGGGCAATGACCAAGCTTTTAGTCTTTGGGTGCTAGGACCTTTGGGCTCGTGTCTATGAGGCTCGGCCCTTTGTTAAATAGAACCCCACATACAACGATTTCTTGTGCTCACCTTCGGTGTCTCTCCTTGACACTTATGATCGGAAATATGCAGGATTGGGCCCACCTGGGATATCATAACCATCCATTTCATAGTATTTCCTCTATTTTCTCCCCTTCACACTTCCGATCACCAATATGCGGGATTGGTCACACCTAGGATATCGCAATCAGCCATTTCATAGTATTACCTCTGTTTTCTCTATTTGATGATCGTGTTGCTGGATGTACGCTGAAAAATACCCTTGTCATCCCACTAAGCGGAAGCGAAATAGAAATTCTAATGTTCGTTGATCCAGGCCGATTCAATCTGGGTTGTTGATCCGGCCATGTTGGTATCACAATTGCAATACAGGAGAGGGATTTTCTACCATATTTCATAGTGCTTGTTGATTGTCCAGATGTGAAACTCCAATAAAGCACGATACATAAAATATTGTATCCAGGATATCGTGTCTCGAACATCATAATTGCAAGTTGGAAGGGACTTCGACTTATGTGATCCTCAATTGCGATATCAAAATTGGCAAGGGAAGGAATTATCGTAATTGGTGAGAAGGATGGGTGGCGGGACTTCGATATGGCAATTGATAGGGAAACTTTGCAATATGTGATATGGAATCACAAAAATTAAAAAGAAATATGGGTGGATATGTATCACAAAAAATGGAAGGGGCCGATAGCGATTATGGTTTGTGGGTTCCAACGCTTAAAAATGGTTTCGGCATGATTTCTGAATGTTTTAAAACATTTCAAATGGGAATGGGAAACACGACTAGAGTTGGATATACAAAGGGATTTTGGTTAGAGTTAAAAAAATGGGTCACTGCGACTAGGGTTTTAAAAACAAAGGAAGAAATGGGGTTTGTGAAAGAAATGGTTTTAAGAGAATATGGAAATTTCTCCAAAACAATTTAAACTCGACCTTTTCTTCCTCCTTTAATCTCCAATTTTCAAAGCACAACAACATATTTTAGAAAAGTAGCAGATGCAAATGATTAATCAAACTAAAAATTATTTCTAAGGGTTATCATGGATAACATATGGCTCGGAGGCTACCTCCAAACATCTCTATTTTTTTTCCTTCTTTGTACAGCTGGAACTCTCTTTTCAAAAGGTGACAACATTGGTTCCACCTGGGGATGGGGCATTGGATTGCAATGTGTCGAGAACCTCTAGTCTGTGAACTTTTCCTTTTGGGCATGGAGTCTTTTTAAACAGGTGAAAATTTTGTGAAAGTGAAATTCTTAATAGAAATTGGAAATTTCATATAATAATTACAACACACACACTAGTATTTACAATGGGTGCAAGACAAGTACCTTCGATTCTGGAAATAGAGTTTGAGGAACTAACCATTTACTGAAAGCTCCAATGATTTACCATCCAGATCTTCGAATAGGTACGTATTATTTCCTTTCTCTTCTAAAATTTTTTAAGGGTCGAACCAAAGTGGATTGAATTTTCCTTGTTTTACTTTTTCTTCCCATCGAACATCCCATCAGATAAATAAATATCCTAGTTGAAGAGGTCAATCCTTAGCTTTCTTGTCAAGCATGGATTTCATCTTCTGTTGGTAATTTTCCAATTTAGCCCCAACCTGTTCTCTGTTTTCATGAAGTTCAACCAGTTGGTTTATCCTTCATGTTCAGGCACTTGGCTCTTCCTCAGCTTCTTTTAGTAACTTCACCACTGGAATCTATAATTGGATTGGGAAGACTGAAACCTTACCATACACTAGCTTGAAAGGTGATTTTCCAGTGGATCGTTTAGGAGTTACTTGGTTAGCCCAGAGGGAAAACTTCAATTGGAAGTCTAAGTTCCTTTGATTCTTGGTGATGGTCTTCTTCAGCACTCTCACCACAGTTTTATTTGAGGACTCATCCAATCTGTTACCTTGAGGATAGTAGGTAGTGGAGTGCCCGATGATGATATTGAATTTCTAACAAAAACCAATGAATTTTGTGGATTTGAAGACTTAAGCATTGCCAATGATGATTTTTATAGGGAAACCAAAATGTGTTAATATGTTTTCCTCCATAAACTTAATTACCACTGAGTCAGTAGCATTTCTAACTGGGATAGCCTATACCCACTCGGTGAAATAATCTGTGGCCATTAATATCCACTTATGTTGGCCACTGGAAGGTGGGTTTATTTCTCCTATGAAGTATAGTCCCCATTGTCTAAAGGGTTCTTCCACATGCACCAGAATTAGGGGGAGAGGAGAACATTTTTGTCTCTCAGCAAACACTTGGCACTTTTGACATGTCCTGACCTGGGAATGAATATTTCTAAACAGTGTAGGCCAGTATAATCATGCCTTGAGTATTTTGTGTGCTATGGTCTTCCAACTGTAATTACCTCCACAAAATCCTCCATGAAATTCCTCAATCACTTTATGAGTTTCACCTTTTACCAAACATAACAACAAAACTCCCATTGGGTCCTTCCTATAGAGTTGACCATTATATATGATATACTTTTGAGCTTGTAGTATCAGAGTTTTGTATTTGGATTTATCGAGCCCTAATGGGCACCTCAGGAATAAGAGATGGTGGGTTATATTCTTATACAAGGGTGATCCCTCATATTTATCAGAGATCTTTTGCTCTGATGTTTTAATCCCATTCTGTTGAACCTCTGTTTTGCCTTCCTCTGTTATTAGATTTCTTCCTAAATATTGGCAATTAGGTTCTGATAAAACCTTGGCCAACCTGCTACAGGTATATTTGGGCACATCACCCCCAACATTCAAATCAGTATAATTAGGGCTCATCAAACCCTAATTCAGTTGTTACATGCCCTAGACAAGGCATCCCATTGAATGCTTCCATCCATGAAAGTTTCCTAGCTTGAAGCCTTGCTAAAATGCCTCCTTGGGACACCAACGCAACCTTGGTCAGGGGTGACTACGCTGCAAAGCAAGTAGGCCCATTCAAGCCTATACTGCAGTGCACTTAGGCCCTCTTTGACCTACCCTGGGCGAGATTGAGTGAAATTTACATAGGGTTCTAGGAATATTCCTTGATTATAGATCATTCTAGAAGGATCCCATCTCTTATCTCCTCCTATGAGCTTGAATTTTGATAGGCTAAGGATCAATTAACCTCCTATCCTCTCATCCCTTGCTCCATGGAAACTAACTCCAAGTTTGGAAGGCCATTCAATACCCTCATTTATGATAAAACCACCTGCATTTGCCTATAAATTGAGCACTCATCATAGTGTTCAAGGAGCTATAATTTGAAGATTGTAGAGAAATTCTGTTGGTTTGAGATTTGAGTTCATGTCAAGCAATGTTATTTTGCTAGATTGGTGTGCTTTTGATGTGGCGAGGGTTAGACTGAAGCTGGATGAGTGGTACATGATCGAACTATATTGGGTGAAACTCTTCCTTCTACATTAATAAAGTGTTTATTCCTTTTCTCATATTCTTATTCATATCTATGATGATTATGTGTTTCAATGTCTTCGATTCCATTGGTTTATAGTAGATAGATCATGTATGCTTTGATCATTGTTGTTTATGTTTCTGTTGACACAGGTACCTAATGAGAGGGTTTAGTTCAAGTGGGAGTGATGGGAGAAATTCAAAGGGGATTAAGGAAGAAAAAGACTATAAGTAAGTTCCTTCATCTCATCTATCTACTATAGGAAAAGGTTAAACTAATTTCTTCTGTTGTTCTAGGTGTAGCTACCCACCTAGGGAAAATGTGTTTATCCGTAGATGAAAATTCCATATAACAAATTGGTAACTCCACTGGGGATCGATTGTCATTCCTGGTAGCTTACCCTCATCATATTACACCCTAATAGACTTTGCTTGATTTCATTTATCTTATTTCAGTCATTTTGAAGTGTTTTTGGTGAAAAAGTGTGCTTGAATGTCTCTTGATTTGACTCTCTGGAACCAGCGCAGTGTTGGTCTTGACACAGTGCGTTGCAGAGCAGCCTTAGCTTAGAGATAGTGCACTGCAATGCATTGTCTCCCACTCTAGCCTACGTTGATCCCTCTTAGGCTAAAAAGCCCACCTTTGGCTTGATTTTTCCAAAGTTGCTTCTAATTTTGTTTGTTGAAAGATCAATGTTTTCAATGGTTTTTAAATCAACTTGTATTTCTCCTCCTAGCCCTACTTTGGCCTTGATTGTTTAGTGTTTCTTAAATGATTTATTTATCATTCTCAATTCATTGTCAAAGTTAGCTTATAATCGATTAATCTTTTCCGAAAAGGAAGTGTCATAAAGTCTTCGTTTCGTTGAAAAAGGAACTGTCATAAAGTCTTCGTTTCTTGTGAAAAGTATTGATTGATTGTATGTGCATTTAGTTTCCTTTGTTCATCTAAACATTAAGGGAAATGAAAAGAAAAACTTTCATTATGCATTTAGATTTTTGTGTGTGCTTGTAGGAATAGTATAGGGAAATTTGCATTAGATGTGCTCTATGCTCTTTGATTAAAGATTCTGATTGCTCTATCCCTTACAATTAAGGTGTTCATTGTTCAAAATCCAATGAAAAGAATGTTTCTCATCATAGTTTCATTCTCAGAATTTCAAATACATCACGCGGTGAACCTGAAAGACAAACTCCTAAACAAGATCAACTTAAAAGTTATCTCAATTAACCTAATGGAGCATTGTAACTTAATGCATAACATTTAGAGGTTCTATGCTAAAGACGTGTTCCAACGTTGTAAAACATAGCAGTTGTCATTAATTATCTGCGATACATTCCAACTATGATACCTCATTCCATGTACATAAGTATATCGCAGCTCATCCACGTACCTTCGGGTATATAGGGTGGTGTTATAGTACAAAAAGTATAAATGAATGATCTCATTGTCCGATTTCGCATTAGATAGCGCTAACATGGATTGGGCCTCCATGTACTTTTGGGTATATATGGGAGGACTACATTAGGTTGTTGTCCATCATTAGGTAACTGAGTCAGCCGCCTTGTACACTATGATATACCAAACACAACATTTGGGGAGATTGCCTGCATGTATATTAAGTCCTTGGTTTACTCAGGAAGTATATTGTAGTTCACAGTTGCTTGGTAATCCTTTTGCCTAGATTACCCTCTTTTTTTTATTTCCTTTTGTAATAAAATCAATCAAAAATTGTGGAGAAACATCAACCTTTACCCCATCATTCCCGAAGGACAATGAGTAAACCGCCTTTAACCCCTAAAGCTACACCTAGCCGGCAAAAGTGGTCTCGTTTAATTGAATCTAGTACATCACAACCTTTTGGTTCTTCATTTGAATTACCAGAGTCACGTATACCAGTAAGTATTGTGACCCTAGTTACTCCTACAATTACTAGTACATTTGTTACTGAAGTGGAACCTTTACAATTACATGAGGATGCTAAAAGTGAACTTAGTGAAGCGGTAACTAAAGTTGTCCAACAAGAAGTTGATTCTCAACCCAAAGTTGTTCAAAAAGAAATGACTTCTGAACTTGAATATTTTCAACCATAATTTGATCCTAAACCTATCACAATTCAACTAGAATTTGTTCAAGAAGTTCATCTTGAACCTGTTGTTCTTTTAACATAACACTTGGATCTTGAAGTTGAACAATCAAAATTTGTTCCCATACTGGAAGACAATCAACCTGTTTATCCTCAGACATCTGTAACTGTTGAGACTTCCCCTTTACCATAGAGTCAAACACCGGAAATCTATTATGGACCTGACGGTAAAATCCTTCCACCTAGTTTGATTTCTATTACAGAGGAATTTGAAGAAGAAACACTCAGAAAATAATTAATAATTTTTGAAACTAACCGTTTTAAGTTTTATAGATTTTTAATTTATATATTATTTAAAATAAATTTAGAAATGATTTAAATATAATATTTTATACCAATAATATATATTTATTAATAAAATAAAATAAAAATTAGAGACTTACTAGGAATTATATTTTATAATCTTTTTTACTAATTTAACTTAATCTCCTAAAAATGAATTATTTATTAATAATATAATATTATTAATAATATTAAATAAATTAATAAATAGATTAATGAATTAAAAATTTAACTAACCTTGAATTTTTGTTTATAATTTCCTTAAAATGGATTATATATTAGTAATAATAATATTATAATATTAATTTTAGTTTTAATTTTTGACCTGGTCTTTTAGTCAAAATTAGCCGTTAATTAGCCGTTGTAATCTCTGCTCAGACTATTTAACTTGCTAAGCTGGATCTGGTTCATCAACTTGTCCTGACGATGAACCACACTGGTTGGTTCGAAACGCGTCGACAAATGATTATCTATGTGATTTCGCCGAAAATCCTCTAAACAATCCAACTTGTTTTGGACCTGAGCTTTATATTTATCCTCATACTCCTCATTTTACTACTCCTTTTGATCCTATTTATTTTCAAACTCCCATTGATTCATTAGGACATTTATTGGGTCATTTGACTATGGTTGAATCAACATCCCAAACTATACCATCTGTTACAACTGCAGTAGAATCTACTGTCGCTACTTCTTTGATGTTTACCACAACACCTGAGTCACATTTGTATGGTGTTCTGTCCATCCCACCAGGTTACCAATATTTATCTGGCACTCACTCAAGTGTTGCTTCTAGTCCATGGTCTTCACCCATGTTGTCCACAGGAAGTTTACCTGGTTCTTCACTTACGGATACTGAACAATTTGATCCATCGAGTCAATATCAAGCTGGTCCATCTAGTTACCATCCAATGTATCCACTTTACACTAGATTACCTCCATATGGAGAAGAATATGCCCAATCTCCTTATCCCCCATTTTCTAGGGGGAAACCATATCATAGTATACCATCGTCTTTAGGTCAGCCTGGAATGACTATTTGTCAGTGGCAACCTACAATGCTCATTCAACCAAGGCTTGTGTATCCATCACAACCAATGCAATCTGTTTCATCCATACCTACTACGCCTGTCGTTATGACTTTACCACAGTCGCAAGCTCAGTTAATTGTATCTCAACCTTTGCAAGTTGGTCCTTCAACCTCTGACCCTCAAGTTTCAGGTCTACAGACTTAGTCTTCTCAATCCATTTTACAACAACTATTTGTGCCTGGAATCCAACAACCTCAAGCCAGTTTACCATTTACTAGAATGACTTAGACTTATATTGGTTTAATTTATTCACAACCTGGTCAAACTTACATTGGTGCGAAACAACCATTACGTCAACAACCGTGGTAGCCACAATATCAACAACAGAAGTTCTAACAGGACCAAACTTATCCTAGACTTGGTCAACAAGCCTATGTTGGATTTGGTCAACATCAAGTTAACCAGGTCCTAGTCAAGAAGCCTATGCTGGTTTTGGTCAACAGCAAATTTATCCTAATGTTGAACAACCACCTTATACCAGACTTGCTCAACAAACTTACCCCTATCAAGGTTACCAGTAGCAGATTCCTTATGTTGGTATACAAATTCCTATTTCCCAAGCAATTCCATCTTACCCTGGTTACGCTCAATCTGACCTAAACTGATAGTTGCCTTTTATCGCAACACTTGAATTACTGGAAATTACTGGATTTAAATTGGCTTACCAATGATCTAATTCTTTATGCACGTTGGTGGTCGATGATTCCTCATAAATTGCCTTTTGATATTCCTAAGTTCAATGGAAACCCTAGAGAAGATCTGTCCAACCATGTTATGACTTTTCATTTATGGTGTTCATCCAACTCCCTAAATGATGATTCGGTTAGATTACGTCTTTTGCAATGAACACTTACTAGTCCGGCTGCAAAATGGTATATTGAATTACCACAAGCTTCATTTGATAACTTTACATCCTTAGCCACCACATTTTTAACTCAATTCTAGTTACCCATTAGATGTGAAACTGGAACGGAACTGTTGGCCAACTTTAAATAGACTACTACTACTCACATTTTTATCATATTCATGAATGGCATCGTCATCATCTAATTGTCAAAAAAAAAAATTTCCTGATCAACTTTTAGCTGAGTTGTTTATCAAATCCTTGTTTCCATCTATCACCAAGGATGTGGCTAAAGGAGGAGTTGTTACTGAAGAGTAAGTAATTTCTCGTGCCCAACACTTGGACTTGATTTACACCCAGTTTGGCACGCTCTATGACAAAATTCCAAATGCACCGAGACCAGCTTTTATTGTTCCACCACCTTTATCTAGTAATGACTCTCATGTTGATGATTGTGTGATTGGTTCTTCAAGAACGCAAACACCAGGTAGACCATCTGGTCAAACACTTTCTATTTCCAATCAAACTTCTAGTGCATCTAATAATACACTTGCTTCCGAAATAAATGATGTGTCATCTAACAAAGGTAAAAATGAAAAGCAACCTGGAAGCAAGAAGAAGGGGAAAGCTAAAAGGAAACAAAATCCTCCCCCTCAAGAGAAATCATCTAGTTCCTCTTCTCCATCTAGGAAACCTCGTTATCCATGTTTAATCTATAATGAGGAGCATTTTACGTGAGACTTTCCTCACCACTCTGAAGTCTCAAAACTTCTTAAGGCTTCTAGTGCATCTGCTACATTGACAGACCCTTTTCCAAATCCAAAGACTCATTTGGTTGCTACAAATCATGCTTCCACTTCACAAGTGCTTATGATATGCACCACTAAGCCTAAGATTGATGTTTTTGGTGACTACACAAAGTAAATATTACAGTAATCCATCATCGTCATCGAATAACCAAGCTATAGATCAACCCAATGCTTCTACTTTGACTTCGTCTGATCCCATTCCACCACCTATTTCACTATAGTTAACAATAAAACCGTCTAAAGGAGTTGTACATAAATCTACATTTAACCCTCGAGCTCGAGCAGTGAAAAATTATAACATAGTAGAAGATCTGGCTCACTCACCTTCTGCTATGTCGACGCTTGAGGTGCTTCAAAATTGTCATTCCCAAAAGAAGGTTTTATTGTCAGCAATTGGTGGAATTGATCCAAAAGATTCCAATCTTGTGGTTTTTAACCATGCGAGATATACACCACAATTACCAGCTCAATTACCATTTTTTATCCAAGTAAAAGCTTTGAATAAACTCGTTCACCGAACCATTGTTGACGAGGGTGCATCTACTTGTATCATTTTAATGAATTGCTCGAAAACACTTGGCTCACCGCCTTTGTCATGATCACCTACAACATTAAAATCTTTTGACGGTCGCACTTATACACCTTGTGGAATTTTAAGTAACCTACAAATAGAAATAGGGGGAAAAACTCTAACTATTGAAGTTGAGGTCATTGACAGACTTGACTACAACATTTTACTAGGAATACCATGGGTTTATGCTATGGTTGTTGTGGTTTCGACATACCTTCGTATGATCACTTTCCCGCATAAAGGCAGAATCACAGTAATTGATCAACTCGTCTTATTTGTCTCTAGTTCACAGGCTACTGGAAGCATTCCATTAGTTCACGAAAGCCCGATATCTCTTCAAAACGTTGGAGTAGGTCTCTTCAAATATTCTTCCCTAATGGGTACCTTTTTTCTACCATCACCATCACAAATGGTGGAAGTTGCAAAAGTTGAGACTTGTATCATGATATCTTCCACTTCATCTGATTCATGGAAGATTTCCAATAATTCTGAAGTTGATATGAGTAATGAAACCATGCCGCTAAGCCCATTGAGCTTGCATAGCAATCAATATTTTTGGCTTGTTCGACAAACCCAAATCCATCATCACTAATTGTATGGGTTGATAATTCATTAGAATATGGTACTTCCTCTGATCCTTTTCCACATACATTTTCTGCTGATGAAGGAATCATCCAACCAATGATGATAGAAGAAGAACCATGGGTAGATTATCATCATTGATACCATCTTCCAGATCAAATAGAAGATATTCCAAATGAAACAAATCACCCTTCAATTGTTGATTTCCTTTCGACTTCTATATTTATAGATACAGTTGATTCCTAATGAAACTTATCAAATATCAAAGAAACCATTTCTATCAATATTTCGACCAAACCTGGAATGGTAGAAAACATCCATGTTAGCAAATATTGTTCTCCATTGGAACTTGAAACTTACCGTGCTCTTTTTAATGAATTATGTGATATATTTGCCTGGTCATATGAGGAAATGCCAGGTATTGATTCTAGTATAGTTAAACATGTGATTAAAATATATCCTAATGTCAAACTGGTACGACAATGCCTCGTCCTATTCATCCAAAGAAGGATGCTGCCATAAAAGAAGAAATTGAAAAAAATTTGCATGTTGGTTTCATATACCCCCTTCCTCTTACTAATTAGGTTTCCAATCTTGTTCCTATCATGAAGAAACAAGGAACAATACGAGTGTGTTTTGATTATAGGGATATAACGCTTGTCCAAAAGACAGCTATCCCACTCCTTTTATCGACCAGATAATTGATGATTGTGCCAGATGTGAAATATTTTCATTTATGGATGGCTATTCTGGCTATAATCAGATCAATATCCACCCAGAAGACCAATATAAAACTGATTTTATTTGTCCCTAGGGCACATTCTCATATACGAAACTCCCTTTTCGTTTGAACGTTGGGGCAACTTTTCAGAGGGAAATGAATTATGCCTTCCACGACATTAAACACATTGTTCAACCCTATCTAGATGATTTACCTACTCATTCACAGAAATAGATTGATCACCCACAACATCTAAGAGCTATCTTTTTACGGTGTCAACACTACAAAATTTGACTCAATCCACATAAATGTGTATTTTGTGTTGGTACTGGTCATTTTCTTGGTTTCGTAGTGTCTAAAGAAGGAATTCAACTTGGCCCTTTGAAGGTTAAGGCAATTCTTGATCTGCCTCCACCTTCCAATTTACTGCAGTTACAGAGACTCCAAGGGAAGGCTAACTTTCTAAGGAGGTTCATTCCCAACTATGTAATGGCTAAAGGATTTACTTGCCTTTTGAAAAAGTGGATTCCCTTCCACTGGGACCAGGTTGCACAAGCTTCCTTTCATGCTCTTAAATATACCCTGATTCAAGCATCATTAATGTATGCCCCTAATTATCAATACGACTATTTCTTGTATCTCATCACTATAGATACAACCATTGCTATGGTTTTATTCCAAGAAGAAGATGGGACTGAACATCTGATTTATTATTTGAGTCACAATCTCAATGATATGGAAGTTAAGTACTCTTATGTCAAAAATTTATCTTTAGCTATTGTTCAAGTTGTACAGATATTTCGCCACTATATCCTGCTCCGAAAGACCATTATCATTTCAGATTGCAACCCTATGACATACATCTTGTCACGTCAATTGCTGGGGGGGAATATTCAAAATGGATCATCATTTTGTAGGAATTTTATTTGGAATTCATCAAATCCAAGTCAAAGAAATCTCTATTACTTTTTGAGCTTCTTTGCAACCTTCCATCTACCAACATCGATTCAACAATGGAACCATCAATTCCTGATGAGTCTTTATTTCTAATTTTGTCATTTGATCCTTGGTATGGAGATATACTAATCTATCTCCAAACCCAAACTTTCCGGCCTGATACCTCTCGCTGGAAACAGTGATGTATTTGATATCAAGCCAAAGATTATTTGATCATTGGCAACACTCTTTACTGTTGTGGTATCGATATGATTTTATGGAGGTGCCTCACACATGAGGAAGCCAAGAAAGTGTTGAATGATTTACATTCTGGTGCTTGTGGTGGACATTTATCTGGTTATGCTACTGCACAGAAGATTCTTCATGCTTGTTACTTTTGGTCAACCATATTTAATGATTACATTATTATTGTCAGAAGTTGTCATGCATGCCAGATTTTTTACCGTAAAACTTGATTACCACCTGCACCATTGCATCCTATCATTGTTGTTGGACCATTTGAAAAATGGGGCATTGTATTCATGACATGTAACCCTACCTCGGCCGGGGGGCATGGGTATATTATTATCGTTGTGGACTATTTTACAAAATGGGCTGAGGCCATGCCTACATTAAACAACATTGGTGAGATGACTACTTCTTTTTCCTTCAACCATGTGGTTGCATAGTTTGGTGTACCACAAGCTATAGTTACAGATCATGGTTCACATTTTCGCAACCATATGATGATTGATTTGACTGCCAAGTTAGGACTTTCACGTGATAATCCTACTCCTTATTATCGACAAACTAATGGACAAGTTGAAGCTATCAACAAAATCCTTAAGCAAATGCTTCAACGAATGATAGGAGTTCATAAACGAAACTGGCATTTAATCCCGTATTCAGATTTGTGGGCTTCCCGAACCTCGGTGAGAAATGCAACTGGATTCAAACCTTTTCAACTGGTGTATGGTCTGGAAGCAATCTTGCCCATACAATTGATCTAATACCTGACACTTCTGATGAAGAAGCACATTTCTTAGAACTCATCCATCTAGATGAAACATTTCATCAATTCGCCTTGGCCAAAAAAGCACATAAGAAACGAATTAAGGTGCAATATGACCAAAATGTCTAGCCTTGCATTTTCTTAGAAGGAGACCTAGTCTTGCATTATGATCAGGAAGTTGAAAAATTAGGAGCAGGGAAATTTGAACCATTATGGATGGGCCCCTATATTTTCAAGCATGTTTTGTCAAAAGGCACTTATGAGTTAATTTATTATGATGGAATTCCATTGTCGCAGCCCCAACACGAGTTGTATTTGAAATGTTACTAAGCTTGATTTTGTGTACTAAAAAACACTGTATATATGCTTTGTTTGCATGTGTGTGTGCCACAGTGTGACTTTTAGAGTTTTTATGTGGTTAAGTAATCTGCCTTGCATTTGTTGCAGATGTCAGAATCTTTGGAACCATTTGTTGGTTATGCCAATGGTAGTAGTCGTAGTACGAAGAACCTATCTTCTGCAGCATGGGCCATATTCGCTCCATGTGGCGAGTTAGTGAGTTTTCAAGGGATTTGTATCAGTCATTCTACGAAAAATATCGTTGAGTATAGCACATAGATCAAACTCCTCTCTAATGCCATTTCACTTGGCCTTCGCTGCATCATCATTAGGCTGGACTCACAACTTGTCGTACTCCAACTTACAAATGTTTATACCATCTGAAATACAACTATTTATCATATGTTCCATAGAGTTCCTCTCTTGGAAAGACATTTTGATTACATGCAATATCAACACATTTCCAAGAAATTTAACACTTTAACTGATTCATTAGCAAACTATGTGTTAAACAGACATTTACAACACATGTAAAAGTAAATTTTAAATTGATATCAATAGTTGAATAGGATTTCACATAACCATATATAAAACATTGAAAGTAAAATAGATAGATGTTTAAAGTTTTTACAATATTTGTGTCCAAGACATGTTGGTCATCTAACCTCAAAACTCAAAATGCATATAGAAAACATCCTAAGTAGACCTAACGATGTTCATGATAACAGGCCACATCTTGAGCTATCATGCGCAATAACCTCATCCAATACCTAGGTATACGAATACTATGGCATTGCAGCCTCATTAGTAACTCCTCGATCCAGACATCCGGAATACCGAGGGTTAACCCCTCTATATGATCCTGTAACTCTATCAATGTCTTGATCAAATCCAAATCTTGGAGAACTTCTCTTCTGACATTTCAATGTGCTGGTTCACCTACCTCTTGTTGATGAACCATTAGTTGAGTGGTGCCAACATCTGTATGCATGAGAACAGTTTTAGTTTAGTCTTCGAAACATCAAAAACAAAAACACATGTAGAAACTTAAAAAATTAAAAACACATGATCAAAACAATTTACCTATAACACCCCATTGTTTACCCACTAGTAACCTCAAATCTGGATCTTCACAAAAGTCCATCCCTGCATATGGATGCTCCTTGATGACAATGTGTTGTCAACTGAGCCAACTAAAGAATGCAAGAGGAAATGAGATTGATGACTGACTAGCATGTCAAGCCATCAACTCAAACCATTTCTGCATCTATGGATCTCTAGGGCTAGTCAAACTTAGTGACACCTGCTAAGGTTGCATCAATGGAATTCTCTCTAAGGTAAAGGCAATCAATATCAAACCATAGCTAAAATTCTTTGTCTTACCACTCTTTACTTTGCTTAGCTTCTCTTTCATCGAAGAGAGAACTGCCTCACACCATTTGAATATAATTAGCTCAAGGTACTCAAGCACAAACTGCATGTATGATTTGTTCACCATATGAAGTTTCGCACTACCTGCCAACTTTACGATAGTGAAAAAGATTGTTCACAAGAGCAAATCATGAACATCCCTGATGTTTATCCTCCCATATTTGCTAGGATGTGTACCTGGCTGACAGAACTATCGAATGTATTCCCTCACTGATTCACCCCCACGGGCAGAACCTAAAAGAGATATGGGGGAACCATCTCTCGACAATAAACATCATTGATCAATATAGGGATCACTTTGCCCCCTATGTGAAAAGCTTGATCTGCTAGATCTAATGAATGAACTAAGAACTTCAATAGTTATAATTATTGCCTCATCCTGAAAAACCTGAAGTATTTGAGTAACCCACAGTCTCTGAGGGCCTCAACAGTACCTGGATCATTTAGGGCGACCATATCCTATTCTTCATGTTCTCTTTCATGCCAAGTAATAGCCATTCTGATCTGATCAAAGCCTAAAATAAAACCATAAGCTTAGTTAGGATCCATTTCGTGCAAAAAATTGGAGGATTTTTGGGTAAAACAGGAGAAACAAATTCCTAAATTGCACCCAATGTAGCCCTAGCCTTGAGACAGTGTGTTGAAGAGTAGGTACCTTTCTACTTGGGTGCACTATAGCACAGTTTTAGATGTGTTAGGCTGCGTTGATCCCAGGGCGAGGTATATTTTCCATAGCGACCCAAAAACCCTAACAAACTTGCCTGAAACTGAAAAAGAATGGACTTAAATGGAAGAGAAAAGTTAGATCTCCTACCTGGTCCTGATGGAATGACAAATGATCCAAGGAATCTCTCACAAACAGTTGTTGAAGTTCGAGGTAAAAACTGGTTTAGAGCACAAAACTGAATGGTAAATATCAAATGGTGAAAATGACTTAGTAAATTCTTGTTTTATGGTTATTTCATGTTCATTAAATGAATAAACTATATTTTTTTACCTATTTTTACCAATGAAGTAGGTATGTTTAATCCATTTGGCATTTATTTGAGTAGGTTTATAGCTGATACAGTGAATTTGGCGTGCATGATTGTGAATTGTACTTTTGACCACAAAGCATACTTTTATCTCTTTTTTGAGCTTTGTTAAACATCAAAAAAGGAACCCCCCTGGATTCCTCTTTAATCTCTTTTCAAACTCTTGAAATATGAAAACATTGCCAAGCGCTTGTCCTTTTCAACTCGTTACCATATTGGAAACGACATATACTTAGCATAAGTTTAACACTTTTCCGGACTAAGATAGATTATTTACGAAAGAGGAATCTGTTGATCAAACATGGTCAATAGGTTCTCTCTTGTATTATTTTACGCTTTTTCGAACTTGAGAGACAAATTTATGAAAAATAACTTTTGGAGTTTTCTTTTTGTCCCTTTTCAAACTCTCTAAACATGAAAAGGACCGAGTTCTCATTGTCGTTAAACATGTTAAAACATCAAATAGCAAAAAACTTGTCCATCATGACAAGACCGAGTTTCACCTTCACTAGACTCTTTAAAACATCACATAGCGATGGATTCACGCGAAGGGCGGAATTATACTACAATCATATGTTATCCTCCTCAAGCTTGTTAAAAAATAAAGAGGTACTGGTCAGAAATGACTAGGGAACATGGGAAAAGGGATAAATCACTTTATGGTAGCAAGTTTCTCTTGAACATGACACTTTCACTTCATCTTCGTGACTAATTGGTTTGGTTATCTACTTGATGGTTATGACACCTATGATCTATCCACCATCCATCACTTTGGTTTTGGGTCAATGGTGCCAATTCATTCAGTGTTGTCGACATGTTCAAGAGAAGTCACTCAGTAAAATTCATCGTTTGTAATACTCATAAACCTTCATTTTCATGACTACCATTCCTGAACCTTGTGTCGTCAGTCAAATTCTATCTTCAAAATCATTACACTTGTTTCTTGTTGTTGATGGGCAATACATCAAGGCCCTCCTACGATGAGTTGCTTATTGTCGACATCAGCAAATTATCTAAGAGTTGACTTAGAAACACCCTTCTAGTACCTTGAAGCTTACATACATCAATGACAACTTTCTCACTTCCAGCGACAAGTTGACATGATGGGCCTTCGACTGAAAGAATTTGTATGGTGTTCAATATCAAAACATCTATTCACACCATGCAAAATGTATTGTAGTACCTTGATAATCATTATCATTATCGGTGATCTCTCTCGCATCTATTAACATCTTACATCATTGGCTGGTAATTAGATGGTGTCTTCCCATGTTCGACTTCAGATCACATTTTCACGTGATTAGACTCGTAATTGAGCAAACGATTGGACGAGATAGAAGACCCTGGATCTAGTTTCATCCATTCAGGCTGCGATCTCAGGAGAGTACTTAATCATTTGTACGATGTCTTTACACAGATGGTCATCCTAACATGGGTCTATATCTGTAGACGACTATCTTATTTATGTACATTTAATGAAAAGTTTATATGTTGAGAATGGGTATGCCTTCTGTTATCACTCAACATTTTCTCAAGGTTAAAGAAAGAAATTTTTGAGGTAACCATAAACCAACCTTTTAAGTACAGAATCTAGCCAATCTGTACTTAGAGAGGGCTCTCTCTTTATGATTTAGCTTTGTTTTGTGAGATATTAGGCTAGTTATGAAAGATTTAGGGGTTTTTACTTTGTTTGGTGGTGGAATTCAGGAGTAGATGGATAAAACAAGGTATTTTAGGCCATTGGGCTATGGAGTCAACTGAGGATGTCTTAACTCGATCAGGTTGATTCGACAAAGGAGGGCTTCACAGTGAAAGATAGCTAAACAAGATACAAATGATAGCTTAAAGGGGTGAAATGATCTTGAAAAGGAGGAAGGGAAATTAAGAATCCTTCAACAAAGTTCAAGATTAGGGAAGGTGGGTTCTCATTAACAAAAAGCAATTAAAAATGTTTTGTTAAATGGTCATAGTGATAAACTAAAAAGCAAAGAGCAATTAAGAATTCCCTACCTATGATAGCTTAGAAGAAAAAATTAAGAATATAAATAATTTTAAAGACAGAATGCAGTAAAGATCTTTTTGAAATAAACTTTTTCATTTATCATTCAGATATGGAACACATATGAATATTTAAACAAGAAAATTGTAAAAACATAAGATATAGAATACTTATTTGTTTCTCGTTTGACACAGGTATCCTGTAAAAGTCCTTTTCTTTATTACTTTGTCCAACCAGCCATACAATAGTTGTTCAACAACACTTCTATTCCAAAATAAGGTGTCTACATAAATGTCTAAGAATCCACCCACAATACTTCAAATGAAGAAGTATTTACACTAATTTCTAAATTGAAATATCCTGAAAAAATATCAATATTAGTTTCACAAATATCTCCAACTGTTTACATTAATAGAACTCAAATAAAAGACATTCAAAAATAATGAATACATTTCACACTATTTCGTGTTTAAACAGGTAAATGGTTGATATTGGTGGGTAAGCTTTGAATGAATAGTGGACAATTTGTCATATGTGGAGAGTGGTAACCAGGGACAGTAAGCAGTTTTCATCGCACTACTTATGGAGAGTAAGTGGTATTTGGGGGGAGCCGCGTGATTCCATACATTGCTCGACCCGTAGCATTGACATTGTTCACAAAACCGCTCACATCGCGCGCTAAAGGTCGACCAAAAGGCTCGTGCGATATGAGTGATAGCCATCAGATCTGAGGGATCCGATCGGATGGTGGTCAGGGTGATGAAGTGACTAATGGATAATGGGGCGGGCCCGATATTAATTAAAAGACTTAATCATATCAGGGGTGATTTGATTGGTCGTTGAGTTTTTAATTAGTCCTGATGACATAATTAATTCTCATTAGCATGGCAGGAAGGTCAGGTTCTTAATTAACTATAGATTAGCTAATTAATCCTGTTTATTATCTGATTTACGGTTATATTTAACCATCGGGGTAGGATATGTAAAAAATTGGGGTTTTGTATAATATAATAATACGGGCGCGGGTAATGTCGTTTTATTCAAGAATTACATAATAATAACATTAGTGGTTAATACGACCAAATGAATGGGAAAGCACTAAGTCTAATGTTTTCCAGAATTATTTCACCATAAAATATGGAATGTGGTTAATAACTTAGGCTAAGAAAATATGAGGGTTTTGAGATATGGAAATGTTTTTAATTTTTCCTAATTAAAATAGGATTTTAGTTAGGAAAAGTTTTATCAAGAGAATGAATGATCTTATGGAGGGGTAAATGGTGATGAAGGGGATTTAAGTATTTTAGGCAATCCCAATTATTGGGTCGAGGGTCTGGTCCCTCCAAAAGTTAGAGAAATGCTCTGATCCCCTCTAACTTGTTGTAGATACCTTCAGTACTTAGGGGAAATTAGTGAATTTTTAGGGGAAAATGGAGTAAGGAAGTTAATCAGCTTGACTTTGTTTCCTTGATGTGTTGTTTTCATGTGAATTGTGCTTTGTCCAAGTGATGAAAGAAAAAGGTTTAAGCATAAAAATTAACCATTCACCACACATTTATTCTGAAACCATCATCTATTTACCCTACCTACTTTATCCTAGCATTTTCACTTCTTTATTAGGTTGCACTTAAACTGGCAAACCCTTATCAAACTTTCTTTTCTTTTACATAGTGATATCTATCTAAATCTACACTTATTACATCCAAGGGCTCAGATTACACTATTGAGCTCCTTTTATTTACTCTAGTTATCTACTTATCTGCTAAGATTAAACTGTTTAGTTAGATCTTTATTCTCTACTTCTAAAACATGAAATTGAAAATATGAACTAGTCAAGCTTGAACTATTTCACTATTCATGAATTGTGGCATAGGTGACAAGCTGCACACAATTTTTTATTATACAAAATTAAAAAATTAGTGGAATTTAGACTTACACGCTTTCATGGTCTTTTCTTTTTGTTGGGGTTCATTTTCTTTCCTTTTTTGACCTTTTCTTTATTCTTTTTACTCTTTTATTCCTTTTCTAGGGTATACCCTCTTTACATTTTTTTATTTTTATTTTTCACAAATATGGAAAACATTTGCAACAAGCAAAGTTATGTACATATATCAAAGCTAAACCAAGGCAATCATGATATATGACACCTATTAGTATAGGAACCTAACACCTTCCCTCAGCAATTCATGAAAAGTTCAAAATATCATGATGTTATGTATTGTAATCAATGCAGGTCACCATCTACTTCATATCCTCTCTACCACATCATAAAGCATATCACTTGACATTATCATTTTCAACTTCATGTTTTAGGGGGTAACTGTTACAGGTCTAATTTGGCACATCACTCCCGACATTCAGATCAGTATAATTAGGGCTCATCAAACCCTAATTCAGTTGTTTCATGCCCTAGACATGTCATCTCATTGAATGCTTCCATCCATGAAAGTTTCTTAGCTTGAAGCCTTGCTAAAATGCCTCCTTGGGACACCAGCGCATCCTTGGTCAAGAGTGATTGTGTTGCAGAGCAGGCAGGCCCATTCAGGCTCGCACTGCAGTGTACTTGGGCCCTCTTTGACCTATGCTGGGCAAGATTGAGTGAAATTTGCATAGGGTTCTAGGAATATTCCTTGATTCTAGATCATTCTAGAAGGATCCCATCTCTTATCTCCTCCTATGATCTCGAATTTGGATAGGCTAAGGATCAATTGACCTCCTATCCTCTCATCCCTTGTGGTGGGCCCCAGTATTGCAGCAATAATGCTACAACTCCTGGGACTCCCTTCTTTAATTTTATCAACCCGGTAGTTCGTAACAAACTTGGAAGCGACAGTGTTGTATGCACAAGTACTAGCTCTTGCCGCAGCTGTCACTTGGTCAGCTGGCACAAGTCCGCTAGGAGCTTAAGCCAACTTCTATGAGCTCTTAGAAGAATCTTTAACTGATGGATGAAATCTAACTCAAAGGAGGCTAATCTCCTTGCAGAAAGAAGTGAAAAGCGGAAAGGGAATGCAAACCCTAGTTTTACCGACTAACCCTACTGGTGCAAGAAAAATGATGAAAGCTACATAAAGGAATGCCATTGACTCTTAGAAAGGTAAAATTCATGTGATTAAGCTACTTCTGAAGTGAAATCTAAAAAGAAACATGTTTTTGTATTTTTGAGTAAGTTGCCAGAATTATTGTGCATGTGCTTTAACTGTTTTTGTCTATGCAGAGGTGGATTGGTGAAAGGAAATACTTGCAGGAGGTTGGGAAGGTTAGAAAAGGGCCTAAGGGGTCCCTATCACCCTTCCAAAGAGTTTCACAGTGATCAGATCTCAAGAAATTGCTTTCGTGAGCTTCTACAGGAAGTCTGCAGGGGTTCTACAAGATGTTCTGGAATTTCTACAGGATGTTCTGTAATTTTCTACAGGATGTTCCGAAAAGAGGATTTTGGAGGGTTGATGGAGGAAAAATGGTGGGAAAGTGGAAATGGAGGTTGGATAATGATGTTAAGGGGTCTAGGAACTAGTGAATGAGGCTAAGGAGTGATTGGATTCATTCAAGGATGGAGGGAGCAATGATGCACAAGAATATGGAAACTAGGGCAAAGTGAGAAAACGTAGCAAATGAGAGGCAAGAATCTAAGTTGGAGGACGAACCAGGTTGCATGGATGGGGTAAGGGTAGGAGAGGAGGTATCCTAGGTACTCTGCACATTATTTTCCAAAACTATCCATCAAAGACTAGGAAAAACCAAAGATCTACCTACTTTAACCTAATTTGACCTAGAAACCATAAGCATGATGAACATAAGTCTATTGGCAGCAAATCATGTAAATCAACTATGAAAACTGAGCAAGAAAAGATTCTAAACATGCTAGTACAACTGGTATCAACTTTCCTAACTAAAAAGCTAACACTAGCAATTGCATGAAGAGGCAAAAATAGTGTTTTTGGTGGCAGCAAGGACACCTTGGTCTTAGCTCATGGTCCCACTAAGGGAGAGGTGAGATCAAATGTGCTTGATAGCCTTTTTCTGAAGATATTCTTTGTTATTAACCTATCAAATCAATCTAAACACTAAAAGCCTTTTTAATCATCAAAGAACCTTCTAAATAACAAAACAAGATTTAAATCTATAACATATTTTTATTCTAAGAATGCAACAAAAGACACATAAAGCTTAAACAAAGGAGGTATTGGGCTAACTGGGTTGGGCCCAACCCCAAGAGCTACAGCCTCCTAAGAGAGATAGAAGCTGGTGCAAACCGGATTTCATCTTTATTGATCAAAATATATTTTACATTCCAAAAATTGTCCACAAGAAAAAAGCGTTGAAAATGTGTTGGAAATGCAGAGTAATATTTGCTCTAAAAAATGACTAAAAATCGAACTACAAACTAGCTAACTTCTACCCTACAAAGGACTTAACGTGAAAGGTGAGCCCTAACCCTTCTATTTATACAAATTGAGACCCCAACAAAACCCTCCTAAACTTTAGGGACTCGGTTGCCAAAACTTGCAGTTAAACAGCAACTTTACTAGCCCTGCTTGGCTAACCTTGTGATAATCGATTTGGTGGCGTGAAACTCTGAAGCTGATTGGTGAGAATTCGACGTAAGGCCCATAAATGGAAGGGACACCTTCCCTAAAAATCCTCTCCACGAATTTGGTTTCCAAGTGCTCATTTAAACCTTTGATTTTGTCTCCAAATTGACCAAAAAGACTGCATAAAGCACACATTAGACTTGTTGGCATAATGACTAACCCAATTCACTCTATTGGTATAAATATAATAAAAAATAAACTAATGAGAATGGTGGATTAAGTCGAATTAGGAGGCTGAATGAGCCCATATCATTATCCATTTTTGGGGCTCATCACCTTGCTCCATGGAAACTAACGCCAAGTTTGGAAGGCCATTCAATAACCTCATTTATGACAAAACCACCTCCATTTCTCTATAAATTGAGTACTCATCATAGTGATCAGGGGGCTAGAATCTAAAGATTGTATAGAAATTCTATTGGTTTGAGATTGAGTTCACGTCGAGCAATGTTATGTTGCTGGATTGATGTGCTTTTGATGTGGCGAGGGTTGGACAGACGCTAGATGAGTGGCACAGGATCGAACTATATTGGGTGAAACTCTTCCTTCTACATTAATAAAGTGTTTATTCCTTTTCTCATATTCTTGTTCATACCTATGATGATTATGTGTTTCAATGTCTTCAATTCCATTGGTTTATGGTAGATAGACCATGTATGCTTTGATCATTGTTGTTTCTGTTTCTGTTGCCACAGGTACATATTGAGCGGGTTTAGTTCAAGTGGAAAAAATGGGATAAATTCAAAGGGGATTAAGGAATCGAAATATTACAGGCAAGTTCCTTCATCTCATCTATCTACTATAGGAAAAGGTTAAACTACTTTATTTCTGTTGTTCTGGGTGTAGCTACCCACCTAGGGAAAATGTATTATCTGTAGATGAAAATTCCATATAACACAACCCCTAACCTTTTATGAGCTTAGTAGGCTTTATGTCTAACTCATATTCTTGTATCTTTTTTATCCACCTACCCCTTTTTCCTTCACTTTCTCCTTGCACAAGTATGTCCTTAACTATTGTCGTTGGGAAAAATGTTGTGATTTTTTATTGTAGCACATACATTCGAAATGCCTTCAAAGCCTTGACTAGTGCATAGGCTTGTTTCTCCAAGATGTTATATTTCAGCTCAACATCCCTCAGGACTTGGTTGAAGAATGTGATGGGTTGTTTATAACCATGTTTATTCTTATATAGCAGAACTGCGGCAATAGTATGTGGAGAAGCAAAAGAAAAGATATAGAAAGGAACTGAGTAGTCAAGGTTGACTAGTACTAGGGCTTCAGCCAAAGCTTCTTTAATTCTAGTAAAAGAATCTCAGGGGGTAGGGCTCCACTGGACTTCATTTTCCTTTTTTATCACAACTGTAATTCTCTTCACTATTTCTGCATTGTTAAGTATGAACCTCCTCAAGAAATTGATTCTCCCCAAAAATGCTTGGGCCTCTTTCTTATTTAGGATTGATTTTAACTCCTTGCACTACTATGTGTCCTAGTAGCTTCCTCTCACTCAGGGTGAATTGATATTTCTTGGGATTCAAAGAAAGACCATACCTCATGCATTTATCAAAGGTGAGCTTCAAGTGGAGGATGTGTTCTTTATCGGTCTTAGAGAAGACTCTGATATCGTCCAAATATACCACTATGAACTTGTCTTTCTCCCCTACAAAATCTATATCCATATCTCTCCGAAATGTGGCCCCTGCATTAATAAGACCAAATGGCATGTGAGCATACATGAATGTTCCCCATGGGGCGGTGAAAGTAGTCTTCTTTTGATCATCAGGGTGGACTGCCACATGGTTGTAACCAAAGAACCCATCCATCATGGACATTCTGACTAACCCAACCACCTTCTGCAATATGTAATCCATCTTAGCCAGCGGGTAGTTATCTTTCAACAATGCCATGTTAAGGTTCCAAAAATCTACACATAGCCTTATTTCTCCATTAATTTTCCAGGCTGCGATTAAATTGGCCACCCACTCTGAATACCTTAAATGCACTATGATTTTATCCTGTAGAAGTTTCCCCACTTATTTTTCAATGGAGGGGAGTAAGAGTGGATTAATCTGCCTGAGCTTCTGCTTGCTTGGTTTTATTCCACTTTTTAAAGGAATCTTATGTTGTATGATGTAAGGATCAAATTATTTTAAGTCCTCATAATACCAAGAAAAAACATCCTTATAGGTTTTGAAGAGATTTAAATACCTTTGTTTATATTGCGAAGGGATCCCTTTTGACAGTTTGACCATCTAGGGCTCATCCTCTGAGCCGATAGTGCAATCTTCTACTTGTTCATCCATCTCTGAAGCCATTAGTTTGGGGGCTACATCATCCTTATTAAATAATATTTCCAGTGGGACTAGCCCATGAGGAATGGTATTTCCTTTTAGTTGTAGAATTTCATGTCCATCCATTGTGTCTTCCCATGAAGTGGGTTCTTGATCTGCCCCTTTTTCCTCTCCTTGATCAAAGGTTGAGTTAGAAAACTCCCCAACTACTATAAATCATTTGATCTACTCATCATCCTTGAATGCCTTCCATTGCTTGACATTATTAGGTATAGAGGGTCTGTATCTGACCTCCACCTCGTACCTGAGAAGCGGATTTTGAGGGGGTTTGAAATTTCTTGCTTCTACAACAAGGGAATCAACCATTATGTTTCCTTCTCTGGGCAGAAATTGGATATTAAAGGCCAGGAAGAAGTTATCAATCAAATCCCATACTTCATTCCAGTAAGTCCTCAATCTAGGGTGTTTATCCTGGCGCTAATTTCTTATCTACTTTACAATTAGCTCGAAGTCTCCATGCACATTTAAGTATTCAATATTCATATTTCTTACTATTTATAGCCCAAGGATAAATGCTTCATAATTTTCCACGTTGTTGGTTGCCTCAAACTCCATCTTGAACGAGAGGGGTATCAAGCTTCCCTCAGGAGATACCAACAATACTCCTGCTCCATTTCCCTCTTTGGAATTTTCTTCGTCAAAGTATAATTTCCACACTGTGTTTTCATTTGTGTGCTAGTGTTCTAACTGCATATTTAGATGTACTAGTGTTTCTTCTATGATGGTCTCATCTTCTTCTAGGAATAGGTAGGAGAGGTTGCTTTCTTTTCCATACACTGGAGAATTTTTAGAACCTTCAGCTGGGGTCATAGTTTTTACAAATCTAGACTCTCTGTACAACCTCCTTTCTTCACCTCCAAAAGTAGGAATAGTTGCATAAGTTAGATCTAATTTGATAGATCCCCCCACATTGGAACCCCAAGACCTAGATAAAAGCATCTTTAATCGAGGGGGTATATTTTCCACTATGATTTCCATCACTACACTCTTCACAGGGAATTGAGCTAGGTTTACAACCAGGTATTTTATCATTCCCAAACATTTGACCCTCTTAGAGTCAAAGGATTATAGGTCCTTCTCAATCTTGGTGGTCTGCAAGCCAAGTTGTTCCGTCACGTCTAAGGGCATGAGGTTATGTGAGGCTCTAGAGTCCAACATGTAGTTATGCAATAAAAGGTCATGAATTACTACGGTCACATAGAAGGGTGAGGTGGAAGGATCAAGTTATTCAACATGAGGCCCAAAGACAACCGTTGGTCTTTCTTCTCAAAGGTTTAAACAGTCATGGGTTAGTGCTGAGGTGGATGGAAGCATGAACTGAGAGAGTTGAGCTTTATAAGTGGGCTACTTTAGAAGTTCAATTAGAGGAACATGAATCTTTACCTTTTCGATTTCATTCTGAAGATTGAATGCAGGTTGGCCTTTTTCTACACCTCCTAGCTCTGCTTCTCTTTCCTTATCACTGGTATTTTTTATCAGAACATGTGCCTTCTTTTCTGTGTGTTCCTCAGAGCTATTGTGTTCCTTATTTGAGGAGAATTTTACCTTGGATGTGTCAGGATTCAGATTACCTTTCCCTTTATCTAGCACTGGGGTAATATCTTGGGAAGTGGTTCCCTCTCGTTGTTTTGGTTCCCTCAATCTCTTTCTTGAATATCTCAAACCATACCTTCGGTGTAGCTGTGTTTGCATGAAATCCGCAAATTGTTTACAATAGTCACCTATGCCCTCCTCATTTGTTGCTACTTCTATATCATGAATTGTCTCCTCGTGAGCCATATTTTCATTTTCTTCTTCATAGAAATAGGAATACATTTTCCTTGCATCTCATGTGTATATGATGATTGTTCATCGGGATCGTCTTCTAAATATAGAGAATGAGGGATCTGATCAAGTTGGTCCTTTCCTTCCCTTGGAAGTATCTACAATGGTGGCCTTCTATATTGTGGGTTATAATGTTGGTCATTACCTTGAGCATTTGGTTTCTGGAGACTCTTGTTCTCTAGCTCAAGTTTCACCACCTTATGCGATAAACTCTTGATGAGTTTATCCATTTCTTCCCACTTTAGATCTAGCGATTATTTAGCTTCACCAGAGGAGGATGTTTCTTATTCCCCCCTTTTATTCTTAGTAGGTTCATCCCTACCTCTTGACTTCCCTGCCAAGGTGAAATTTTCTTCCACCTCAAGAGCATCAACTTGAAGTTGATCTAAAGTGTGAGAGTTCCTTTCTCATAGCATGAAACAAAAATCGGATTCAAAGGCTTTCACAAAAACTAAGCAAGCAGTAGCTTGGGGAGGCTTTATCTCAATAGGCAGTTTATGATACTGCTTATTGAACCTTTTTATGAATTATGAAATATCCTCTCTAGCTTCCTCCTTATAGCATTGAAATCTGTGAGAACATACTCATGATTTCTCTTTTCACCCCATTTTTGTGTGAAATAGTTTTTGAGTCCCTCCCAGGTAGTGATGGAGGCATTAGGTATGGCTTTAAACCATTTTATAGCTTCCCCATCAAGGGATTTTACAAAGAGTCTCAGGAACACATCCAATTGTTTTACATTTAGATTCTCAACAAAAGCACAAAAGGTTTCAATGTGTCTCTGTGTAGTGTTTTCATCCTCCCCATTGAACGTAGGAAAAAGCTTTAGGTAGTCCTAAGGGATAGCACTTAGAGGTTGAATTAAATCAAGAGGACCATATTTATTCAATAAGAAACCCAGAACAACCATCTAAATTAATGGAGGGGGCGTGAAATTTTCCGAAGGAACTTGGGCCAAAACCACAATGATTGGAGTGGCTAAACTGAAAGCAGGGTATGTAAGGATCTTAGGAGTAAATTTTGAGCAGTGAATGACAGTGGGTTGTGATATGGATGAGGAGGTTTCAAAGAATGATGAGATAGTAGCATAGGTAGTAGGAGCTTTGTACTTCCAGACTCTCCTGAAAATTAATTTCTCTAGGTCAAAAATAGTTGAGGTTTTCTGCTGAGAGCTATCTGAGCGAGTGTGATGATTTCTAAAATCTAGGATGATAAATGATAACGTGATTTGTGGATTTGCCAAGGTGATGAGGATGCAATCAGAATGTCTTTTCTCACCTGCACAAAGAGTGCTTACCTTGTCGTATCCTAGCAGAAAAATCCGTCAATACATTCCCCAACAATGACGCCAAAAGATGTTGTCGCTTCTAGAGACAACCTCAAATTGCTTACCAAACCAGTGCCTAGAACATCTAGATTTTGTTAGTCGCATATGATTCTCAGGAAACTAGAGGACATCACATAGATATTTGTGTTGTGATACTTATATATATATATTTAGATTAGATATATATTCCAAAATATATAATAAACAACATGGGTTAGTTCATTAATCTAAAGTCATAAGCCATGTATTCTAGTACTTCTTCACATATGCAACTCACATAAATATATGCATAAACTAGAGGAGGTTGATTAGTTCAAGGAGCTACAGTTTAATAAACTTTGACAGAGCAATGAGAGAGGATAAGGAAAAGTAGTAACTCATCACATAGAGATTGAAGTGTCGGGATTTCTACACTTATCACATAGATCTTGAAGCCTCCAGAATTCTACACTTATGTGAGTTAAAGGTAGACATAATGGATGAAAGAGGATGGGTGAGATGAATCATGGAGCACAATTTTAAATATATAATATCAAAGATCCATACAGGCACATGCATTAATGAGTCAATACAAATGAATCTATAAGAACATATGAAACATTTCTAGCAGCTACGATTACATGAATTCAAAGAGGAAACATGAACATAATGGAATTTAAGAGAGGGATAACATATTGTAGTACTCGAAGGAGGAATCACCACCATTTCCTTAATATTCTGAAAGATGAATATCATAAAATCATACAGCGTTTCATAATAACATGTAGTTCTTTCTTTAGGATTCTAAACCTTTGTGAAGTCTTGCTTCCCACTATTTATCGAGAGAGGGGAGCATTGAACAATAATTACAACAAAATATCTTCAATCGAACCTTGATTGTCAAATCAACTAGCTGTCTCGACTTGGGATGGCTTTGTGGCCCAAAAATCACTACAAAAGATTAATTGGTTCATTAAATGTTCAACACATTACATGATTACAAAATAGGTCAACAATTATATGAAACACCAACAAAATCTCTCCATGCCCATCCCTGGGATTACCTATTCTTAGATTGTTGCTTTCCCATGGTCTAGCCACCTGTGTCACTCAGTCGATTCCCATCACTTTTACCTTTACGGCTTAGATTTTTCGTTCTTCAAAACTGGGAGTGGTCAATTATTAGTTTAATGCCACAGTACAAGAGTATAGGTTGCCTGGGCGATACTTTGTCTTCCCTCTACGTGGAGAACCATGCTGGATCATCAAGTCCTCCCACACTTCCACGTCTCCATTTACTCTGTCAACGTCGATCCTGGTTTCGTGTCACAAGAGGCCTTTCTAGGTCAGCCCATCCCGACTTTGAATGTTGCATCTCCTTTCTTAAATGCCTCAATTGTCATCCCACCATGCCTTTAAATTTTTGCGTTACTTTATCACAAAGTTATCGCATCGAGGTTTTCCATTAAAGGTCCCTACGGGATGGGACATTCTGATCTACTTGTACCCCTTTTTGATTCGTGCGAATGAGGGCTACAACCAAGCTTGTAGTCTTTGGGTGTTAGGACCTTTCAGCTCATGTCTGTGAGGCTTGACCCTTTGTTAAACAAAATCCCTCATATCAGTGAATTCTGATGCTCGCCTTCGGTGTCTCCCCTTTACACTTGTGATTGTCGATATGTGGGATTGGGCCCACTCGGGATATCGCAATTGGCCATTTCATAATATTTCCTTTGTTTTCTCCCCTTGACACTTACGATCATTGATATGCTAGGTTGGGCCCATCCAGGATATCGCAATCGTCCATTCATAGTATTACCTTTGTTTCCTCTGTTTGATGGTCGTATTGCTAGATATACGCTAAAAAATACCCTCGTCATCCCACTGAGCGGAAGTGAAATAGGTATTTTAACGTATGTTGTTCTGGGTCGTTGATCTGAGCCGATTCAATTTGGGCCATTTATTCAGGCCTCTTGGTATCGCAATCACAATACAGGAGAGTTCCTTTTTACCATATTTCATAGTGCTTGCCAATTGTCCAGACACAAAACTTCAATAAAGCATGATATACAAAATATCGCATCCAAGAGGGTTCTCACACATCACAATTTCAAGTTGAAGGGACTTTGGTGGAGGAGGGACTTTGACTTATGTGATATTCGATTGCGATATCGCAATTAGTGGGGGAAGGAATTATCGCAATCGGCAAGCAGGAGGTGTGACGAGACTTGAATATGGCAATCGAAGGGAAAACTTTGCGATATGTGATATCAAAATCACAAAATTTAAAAAGGGAGACAGGTGGTTATGTATCACAAAAATGGAAGGGAACGATAGTGATTATGGTTTGTGGGTCCCAACGCATAAAAAGGGTTTCAGCATGATTTATGAATGTTTTAAAACATTTTAAAGGGGAATGGGAAACACGGCTAGAGTTGCATGTACAAAGGGATTTTGACTAGAGTTAAAAAATGGGTCACTACAGCTAGACTTTAAAAAATAAAGGAATAAATGGGGTTTGTGAAAGAAATGGTTTTTAAGAGAAAATAGAAATCTCTCCAAAAAAAATTAATCTAGACATGTTCTTCCTCCTTTAATCTCCGATTTGCTAAGCACAACAAACTCTTTCATAAAATTAACAAATAGATGCAAATGATTAATCAAACTAAAATTATTTCTAGGGGTTATCATGGATAACATATGGCTTGGAGGCTAGCTCCAAACATATTTGTTCTTTTTTCCCTCTTTGTACAACTGGAAATCGCTTTTAAGAAGGTGACTACAAGACCCATCGTATTACTAGGATGGTGATTGAGGCACAAAACAAATGAGTTAAAGCTCATTTTGATCAAACTGTTTCTCCACGCATTTTCATTGAAGATGACTTGGTCTTGCTATATGACCAAGCCAACAATTTGGGAGCTGGGTGTTAGGTTGTGTTATATTATTTCCACGAATAGCCTACGTAGTTAATTAGGGAGTTAGAGGGGCGTGGATCCCACCCTTCATTGTGCCAATTGTGTAGCAGAAGGTCACAATGGGTTTGAGGGGGGGGGTAGCCCCCCTCTACGAGGTCTGAGGTAGCGCCCCGGGGAAAATTTCTTTGGACCCTATATTATGTTGGGCAAACCTACCTATGGCTTTGTCCATGGTTTTCACACATGGTTTTGGACACGATGGTTTTCGGTCCATGGTTTTGGACGTGATGGTTTTCAATCCATGGCATTGGATGCTTGGGCATGTATAAATATGTATTGTAACATTGAAAGGAACATAATGAAAAACCAAGCTGGTAGTCCCAGTTTTGGGATCCAGGCGAAAATCTCTGTGTATATGTGTTTTATGTGTTATACTCTCGCATTGTTTATTTTCTATGTTTTAGAATTCGTATGCAGGTAATTTTTGTACGGGATTAAAACCTACATGATATCAGAGTTGTTTTGGCTTCAAGAGGACACCTTTGTTGCTGAGGGGTTTCGCTCGGGCCTGTGGTAGACCTTGTTCAGTGGGAGAGCTACAGGATCGATTCTGGTGGTGAAAGAAGATGGAAAGCGGTGGAAAGATAGAGATCAAGATATTTAATGGTCACAGTTTTGAGTTGTGGAAACTCAAGATGGAGGATCTGTTGGTGGATAAAGATCATTGGATCCTGGTAGATCCGAGTACTAAACCAACGGGAGTGTCCAATGAAGAATGGAATAATTTGGATCGAAAGACAAAGAGCACAATACGATTGTGTGTCTCAGATTTAGTATTGCTGAATGTATCAAGGGTAGCTATGGCTAAGGCTTTGTGGGACAAGTTAGGGACTTTTTACCAATCTTAGTCTCTGGTGAATAAACTGTTCTTACGGAAAAAGCTGTACAACCAGAGGATGAAAGATGGAGACTCGGTGATAGAACATATGAATGCATTTAATATTGTGGTAAGTCAATTATTATCTATTGATATTAAAATTTCAGATGAAGATAAGTGCATCAGTTTGTTGTGTTCTCTACCAGATTTGTGGGATAGTCTTTTTATTGCAATAGGTAGCAATGCAACTACCTTGCAATTTGATGAAATAATCTCATCCTTTCCGATGGAGGAGATGAGACAGAAAAATATGGAGAGCCAGAATGGTGATGCCTTGTCTGTACGAGGACGTTCCCAAAATAGAAACAAAATAAGTCATTGAGTGGGAGATCTAAATCTCCAGGAAAACCTATAAAGGTGATCTGCAATAAATGCGGAAAGGAAGGGCACTACAAAAGCGACTGTAAATCTAAATCTTCTGATAAAGGAAAGGGAACTAATGATGCTCCTTTTGTAGAGGTGAAAACCACCTCAGATGAAGGTGGGGATGTGTACTTTGCTTCATCAAGTACACATGTAGATCATGAGGCATGGTTGATTGACTTAGGTACATCCTTTCACTTCACTACCCATAGAGAGTGGTTCTACGAGTATGAGAAATATGATGGTGGTGATGTCATCTTAGGGTATGACAGGAAGGCTAGAATCATTGGTCACAGAAAAGTAAAGTTGAAGTTGCAAGGTGGAAGGGTTAGAACACTTCTAGGGGTTTTGCATATTCTTGCATTGGCCAGAAGTCTGATTTCCATAAGCAAGCTGGATGACACAGGTGTAAAAATAGTGTTCGAGAAGGATACCTACAAGACGGTTCGGGAGCACTAGTATTGATGCGGGGAGTTCGGATTGGAACTCTATAAAAGCTATAAGGTAGCATTGTTGTTGATGGGTGCAATAGTTTTGTGGTTCCTGAAAGTGGAGTAGAAAATCTAGTGGTCTCTAGAGATAAGACCATGTTGTGGCATCAAAGGCTTGGAAATATTGGAGAGAAGGGCCTTCGGATACTTCATGGTAAAGGTATGGTAGAAGGTATGAGTAATAGCTCTCTGGATTTTGATTTCTGTGAAAATTGTGTATATGGGAAGCAAAATTGGGTGATTTTCCCCTCTGGTAGTAAGAGGGCGAAATATATATTAGAGCTTATGCACAGTGATCTGTTTGGACCTGTGAAGGTTCCATCACTGGATAAGTCTATGTACTATGTATCATTTATAAATGACTTCTCAAGGAATTCATGGATATATTTCCTTAAGAATAAATCTGAAGTCTTTGATAGGTTTAAAGAATTTAAGGCTCTGGTGAAAAACCAGACAGAGAAGAAGATAAAGGTGTTGAGGATAGATAACGGTGGAGAGCTTTGCAGTAAGGAGTTTGAAGAATTCTATAGGAAGTGTGGTATAGCACGGCAGAATACTACTCCATATACACTTGAGCAAAATGGAGTTGTAGAAAGAATGAACAAGACATTGATGGAAAGGGTAAGAAGCATGCTTAGTGGTGTCGGGCTAAGACAAGAATTTTGAGTAGAGGTGGTGGAGACTACATGTTACCTGGTCAACAGGTCACCTTCATCAGCGTTGGAGGATAAGACTCCCCGAGAGGTATGGACTGGTAAGAAACCCTTTCTTTCACATCTAAGGATATTTGGATGTGATCCATATGTACATGTTTCAAAGGAGAAAAGAACAAAATTGGATAGTCTGAAAAGTGCATCTTTATTGGGTATAAGGATAGTTTAAAGGGTTATAAGCTTTGGAACCCAGTAACAAGGAATGTTGTGTACAGTCGAGATGTGGTGTTCAAAGAGGTTAATGATGTTATTAAACATCAATTCCAACCAAAGGAACCTAAGAAGACAGAGCTTCAGCTTAAGGAGGAAGAATCGGACTCTACGACAGAGGAGGAATCAAAAGATGAAGATCCCTAAACCCCGATTGTGAGAAGATCAGTTCGAGAGAGAAGGTAGCCAGAAAGGTATAGTCCATCTGCTTTTTGTTCAAATTTTGTTGTATTTGTTGCTGATGATGATCCCAGAACTGTGAAGGAAGGTAGATTCATAGGATGGCAAACTATGGAAAGAGGCCATGGTTGATTAAATGGCATCTTTGCACAAAAATGATGCTTGGGGTCTGGTGGAGTTTCTGATTGGAAGGAAAACCATTAGCAACAAATGGGTATTCAAGAAGAAGACAAATGTAGAAGTGAAGGTGGAGCAATACAAAGCTTGGTTGGTAGAAAAATATTATTCCCAGGGGTCAAGAATTGATTTTGGTGATATTTTTTCTTCTATTGCCAAGGTAGCTTTTATTAGATTACTTTTATCCGTTGTTGTTGCTTTTGATTTTAAGCTAGAACAGATGGATGTGAAGGAAGAATTTCTTCACGGGGATCTGGAAGAGGAGATATACATGAAGCAACCTGAAGGCTTTGTGGTGAAGGGTAAGAAATAACTAGTACGCAAGTTAAAGAAGTCTTTGTATGGGTTAAAACAGTCACCAAGGATGTGGTTTCAGAAATTTGATACATTTATACGGGGACTTGGCTTCACCAGAAGCAAAGAATATCATTGTGTGTATTCTAAATTAATTGGTGACCATGTTATTTATCTAGTCTTGTATGTGGATGATATGTTTCTGGTTGTAAACGACAAAGAAATTATCCAGGATTTGAAGACCCAATTGTCCTCCAAATTTGACATGAAAGATCTTCGCGCTGCAAACTATATTTTGGCCATGGAAATTAAAATAGATTGCGCAAAGAGGAAGCTCTAGTTAAACTAGAGGAAGTATGTCGAGACAATATTGCAGAGGTTTAATATGTGGGATAGTAAACCGATGAAGGTTCCTATTCCTGTAGGTGTAAAGTTATATGTTGAACAGTGTCCCAAGACATAAGAAGAGGAAGAGGATATGTCCCATGTTCCATATGCAAGTGCAGTCAATAGCCTGATGTATGCAATGGTTTGTACTAGACCAAACATTGCACATGCAGTGGGAGTATTGATCAGGTTTATGTCAAAACCAGGAAAGGAGCACTGGACAATAGTGAAGCAAGTTTTCATGTATTTGTGTGGCACTAGTGATTATGGCTTGTGCTATCAAGGAAGACCAGGATTGGACAGAGTGTTGGATATTCATGGCTTTGTTGATGTAGACTGGGCTAGAGATATGGATTAGAGAAGATCTACAAGTGGGTATGTGTTTAACCTATTTGGAGGTGCAGTCAGATGGATGAGTAAGAAACAATCTATAGTGGCACTATCAACTACAGAGGTAGAATACATGGCAGCCACTCATGCAAGCAAGGAAGTAGTTTGGTTTTAGAGATTGTGTTCAAGTATGGGGTTAGTACAGGGAGTTATAAATATAGACTGTGACAACCAAAGTGCAATTTTCTTGGCAAATAACCCTACTTATCATTCAAAGACAAAGTACATTGATGTTTAGTATCACTTGTGAGGGATATGATAGAAGACAAAAAGGTGTTGCTGGTAAAGGTGGACACTTTGAAGAATACTATAGATACATTGACAAAATCTGTGAGCTTTGAGAAGCTCTCTTGGTGTAGAGAAACAATGGGCATTGTAGGGCTAGATAAATGACTAATCTCTCCTGTGGCCCCCTGTGGAAAGAAAACAACAAGTGGGAAAATGTTGGGTTGTGTTATATTCTTTCCACAACTAACCTACTTAGGTAACTATGCGGGGGTGGAGCCCCCCCTTCGTTGCAACAATTGCGCAGTGAGGGGGTCACAAGAGGGGCGACAGCCCCCCCTGTCCAGGGGGTTTGAGGGGCATGGGTAGCTCCCCTATATGGGGTTCAAGGCAGTGCCCTGGGAAAAATTCATTTGGACCCTATATTAGGTTGGGCGGACCTACCTATGGTTTTTTGCATGGTTTTCGCACATGGTTTTTGACGCGATGGTTTTCAGTACATGGTATCGGATGCTTTGGCATGTATAAATATGTATTTTAACATTGAAATGAACATAATGAAAAATCAAGCTGGTAGTTGTTAGGATATTCCGACACATAGGAAATAGTTAAGTATAACTTGGTCTAGTATAGAGTTAGATAAAGTGTGTTTCTTTACTATGTACATTTGTAACTTATAATCCGACGGTCACGATATGTAGTGATCCGACAGTTCATTCTCTCCTCGTTATTACGAACACTTGATCCGTGGCTTAACACCCGATTGGTCCATGATTTCTATTTAAAGCGCATGGAGGGTCATTTGTAGGGTAACTGTTAACGAGATAAGCTTATGTAAGTTTTCATTCTTTTATTAATAAATTTCCTGAAGTGGCCGCCTTGGCTCAGGCCGTGGACTGTTTCCCTCTTTGAGGGTTTTAACCACGTCAAAAATACTGGTCTATTGATCTGTGATATATTTGTGAGCGGTGTCCTTTGGTGTTCTATCTGAGGAACTTACCCTATAAATTCCTACATGGTATCAAAGCTATTTGAGGGTCGCGCCCGTTGGTGATCCAAATTTGAAGTCGGTAGAACTGCATCCGACTTCCATCTCCTAGATTTGTTGTTTCTGACTGCTTTCGGGCTAAGAGGACTGCTTTGTTATTTTAGGATCATCTATTCCAGTGAGTAACCCCTTTCGTTTCACGCGAAAAGGTTTCTGGTAGCCCTAGCTACGTCATTTTTAAGATCTGGAGGTATACAGTGTTTTTTTTGTAGTTTCTAGTTATTTTTATCTCTGTTTATTATTTCGGTTTATTTAGCTTCTTTTTTATTACCGGATCTATACCTTTCATTTCTGCGCATGCTCTTTGCCCTGCGACTCTGTGAGATCTAGGAAAATCAGAAACAGAAAGGAAGGATTTTTCTCATGCATATGCTCTTTTCCGTTGCGCCTTAGTGTGATCTCGAAAAATCAGAAACATTGAGGAAAATATTTAGTTTCCGGGTAAAGCTAAATTTAAGCCGTGAGGTTTATTTTTTTTTGTATGTCGTGTCGGGTTTTTTGTTTTTGGTTTGGTAAGGATAAAAAGAGCTTTCTCAAGCAAGCAGCGCAATCCAAAGCTTCAGTACCAAAAAAAAAAACGCCCCCCCCCTCTCTCTCTCTCAAACTTTTTGTTTAGCTCACTTGGTTCAAAGCTAATTTATGAGAGTAGAGGTCTTAGGTTCAAATCTCCTTTTTTTTGGAAAATGGGCATTTTTTTTTTCATTTCCTCACATTCCCGCATTTTGTTGGCGCCTTCATCAACTCTTCTTCAAAAAGCCATAACTTCTTCATCCGGAAGCCGTTTTCAGAGCCATTATTTTTGAACCAGCCTAATTTTTCGAGATCTTTCCATTGGAACAATTAGTTTCAGCATATATAGTTTTAGTTTCTGTTAAAATGGAAAGTCCATGCCAAGTTATTCTTGGCAGCACCAACTACTTCCAATGGTGGTCCTACATTGTGGATTTACCTAGAAGTAAAGGTCTTTACAGAATAGCCTCAGGCCAAGAAACCAAACTGAAAGATGAAGATAAGGCAGCTAAATCAGAAAATAGGCAAGATCAAGCACATGGGTTGATAGGGATGTCTATTTCTCCAGATCTTAGATTCCATATTGCAGAACTTGATACTCCTGATAAAGCAATGGAGCAG
>APFE030885406.1:219795-258899 GCA_000404065.3 Pinus taeda
GTCTAGTATAGAGTTAGGTAAAGTGTGTTTCTTTACTATGTACTTTTGTAACTTACAATCTGACGGTCACGATATGTAGTGATCCGATGGTTCATTCTCTCCTCGGTATAACCGACACTTAATCCGTGGCTTAACACTCAATTGGTCCATGATCTCTATTTAAAGTGCATGGAGGGTCATTTGTAGGTTAACTGTTAATGAGAGAAGCTTATGTAAATTTTCATTCTTTTATTAATAAATTGCCTGAAGTGGCCGCGTTGGCTCAAGCCGTGGACTATTTCCCTCTTTGAGGGTTTTAACCACGTCAAAAATACTGGTGTATTGATCTGTGATCTGTTTGTGAGCGGTGTCCTTTGGTGTTCTGTCTGAGTAACTTACCCTATAAATTCCTACAGTAGTCCCGGTTTTGGGATCTAGGGGAAAATCTCTATGTATATGTGTTTTATGTGTTATGCTCTCGCATTGTTTATTTTCTGTGTTTTAGAATTCGTATGCAGGTAATTTCTGTATGGGGTTAAAACCTACATTGGGAAGTTTGAATCTATGTGGCATGGGCCATATATCATTAAACATGTCTTGCAAAAGGACCCATACGAGCTAGTTGACTACAAAGGTAATGCATTATCACAACCCTGCAACGGGCTTTATCTTAAAAAGTATTATGTGTGAATTTCGTGTAATTACTTTTGTACATTATTGTGTGAATTCATTGGTGTGCATTTTTTATTTTTGGTGTGATTGTTTGCTTTATAGACATGTTCCTTCTGCTTACATTGTGTTCCACTTGGTTTGGAGATGTCATCAAATCATTATGTTGGTTTTGCTAATGGTGATTGTCATAGAACACGAAACTTATCTTCAGCAGCTTGGGCACTCTATGCCCTGATGGCAAGTTGATCAATTTACAAGGTATTTGCGTGGGATGAACAACTAATAATATTTGTGAGTATAGTGTAGTTATTGAACTGTTATCAGAAGCAATTGTTCTTGGCATTAGAAATTTAGTTGTTAAGTTGAATTCACAACTCGTTGTGTTACAGTTAAATAATCATTATTCAGTAAGAAATCCACAAATTTTGTGTATGTATCTATGTGTTTGATTAAATTTTAATTATATCACATATCAACACATTCCACAAAATTTGAATACATTAATAGAACATAAAACATGCAAACGTGAATATATATATATATATATATATATTACGTCTGTCAAGTTTATCCATCAAAATCTCAAAAAAAAAGTGTTATGGGACACATGGCTTTCAAATCCTACAACAGTGAAAAAAACATGGCTAGAAAAGGCTATTTGCCCACATGATGCTCTTGATAGCATGAGACCACTCTGATTACTCGACCTAAAATTCGAAGCAGTATCGTAGACTCTCCTATTGTATGCCTTTGGTATTGTAGTGGCATGTCATCTGTAGTCGTGTATTCTGGAATCCCTCACGTGATCACTTTCAGATTTTGTTCCATCTCTACCATAGGATCTACTCCTTCCTCATAAGGAGCATCCTCTATCTGATGTGCTACCCGTCGTGCTATTGGAGACATTCCAGAAGGCCTTTCTGGTCCTAAATATGCACATTTATCACAAGTAAACTCCCAGATTCACTTTAATAAAAAAACTCATAAAACTTGAAAATTTTCCAAAAAAAAAAATTTACCTGCATCAATATAATGTTCACCCACTGGTAGAGGTAGATATGGATCCCATCTGAAGTTTGTTCCTGCATAGGCATAGTCATCCACAACGATCAGTTGTCAGTGCAACCAATCGAAGAACTGTGGAGGAAAATGCATCCGCTAACCCCCTCCTCCATGAGGCATGAACTCACTCCATCTGACTAGCCTCAGATCTTGTGAATTCGAATCTGGCACCTTTGTCTACTCATATGAAAATAGGGGCACTTGCTCCAAAAAGAAAGTGACCAAAATCGAACCGAAGACGAACTAGTTCAAGTTTCCCCACTTGCCTTTGGTTAGTTGCCTCTTCATGTTGGCCAACAGTCCCTCACACCAGTTGAACACTGTTGGAGTAAGGAAGTCTACTACATACTGGAATTGAGATTTTGAAACCTCGTGCAAAGCTTGCATCCCAACTATATGAGACATGGTGTGCAGAATTATCCTCAAGGGAAGATTGTCGATGGTCAATATCTTTACCTTCCCACTCATTGTTGTTTCTACACACAAACAATGCCTTTATATTAGGGCATGGGTGTTCTCACCTCTAGCACGAGGTATGAAGTGTTGAACCCTTTCCCCTTTTCTAGATAATCTAATAATGAAGTAAATTTCCTCTGCTTCGAGCTCCAATTCTTGGTCTCCCATGAGGAAGAGCTCCCGGTCGACATCCCATAAATTGATAAAATAGTGTAGCAGCTCTTTTGGGCTCTGGGTCCTATTGTTCAAAAGAATTTTAGTAGCTCATAGTTGCTCAAAGAATTGATGCATTCAAGATCTTGGGCAACTTGGTGATCTTCTACCTCATGGCCTCTTTCCTTCCATTCGCTAACCATGTTATCGAGATCTCCTGCAAAACAACCATTAACAATGATTGAGTTATTTTTCATGGGATAAAAACTTAGAAATTTCGCTCAAAAGTGAAGATTTATCTTCAATTTTTCCGTCATACGACCAACACGATTGTTTTAATTAATATTTCACTAGAGGCGCGAGAGCCTTTTGGGCTCAGCGGCAATCAACGCGGACCCGGAGAGAAAACCCGCACTGATTACCCCCGATTTAAAATTTTGAAATCCTCCCTTCTGGATGATAAAACCCCTAAGAAATGGCATGAAAATAGAATGAAAAGTAGGGAAAAAGGAAGAGCTCTTACCTACAAGTGACTATTTGTGAAATGATGCCCCCGATCTCCCACACTGCTTGCCTGAAGAATCAAGGAAAATAGGGGAAATTTGCTCTCCAATTTACTCCAAGTGAAAATGGTAAAAATGTTTTTACTTTTAGTCTATTTATAAGTTTTAAATACATTTTACCAATATTTTATTATTTTCCTCGTTATCATTGATGTGTGGTTGTCTTTGTGCAATTACAAGTCCTTTTCGGTGATTACAGTGATTATTTTTTACTGATTCAATGAGTTTTTGTTTTATCTCTTTTTCATACTCATTAAAAATAAATGAAAAAGGAACCCCCTCGAGAGTCATCTTTCAGCTCTTTTTGACTCTCTAAATCTGAAAATATTTTCGATTACTTGTCCTTTCAAACTCATTAGATTAAATGAATTGACGTCATCTCAGTATACGTTTACCCCTTTTTCGGGTTGGGATTGACTATTTACGAAAAAGGTACACCTTGGTCAACATAGTCAAGGGGTTTCTCAAATATTGTTTTCTACCTTTTCATATTCAAGAGAAAAATTACGAAAAGGGAGATGATGGAGTTTTTGTTTTTTTCTCTTTTTAAAACTCTCTAAATATGAAAAAGATACCAAATTATTCTTTCGTCGGACTCATTAAAAAATTTAACAGCGAAAGATTGTCACCATGACGCAATCGAGTTTCTCCTTTGTAGGACTCGTAAAAATTTATAGGATGGATTCATTCAAAGAATGAACTTATACGAAAAGCATATGTTATCCCCTTCAAGTTTGTGATAAAAAATAATTGGGGTACTCACTAGAAATAGTGAGGAAATTTGAATTGAAACATCTCTTGTATAGGCAACATGTCGCTCTTAAACATGACACTCATTTGCACCTCGTGTCAGGTTTGGGATATCGTCGCTCAATCACTTGGCTTTTTGGGTTTGGGTGATCCATTTTGCCTCTTATTTGACTATTCCACTTCGTCATCATGACCCTTAGTCCTATGTTAAGTCAAATGTTGCAACACTCCAGAGTCATGTCACTAATATGTTCAAGAGAAGTCTTATCTACAATTTGTTACCTATACATTGTCTAACCTTTTGCTACAATCATGATGATACTCATTCACTTTATTCCTTGTTTCATGCCGATGACGAGGGAATCATTATGGCCCTACTTCGACGAGCCACTTCCTGTCGACTTCAACTCATTATCTAGAAAGATGACTTAGAAAATCCCTTTCAGCACCTTAGAGCTTGCATGCCTTAATGGCAAGTTCTTCGCATCCGATGAGAGGTTTTCACTATTAACCTTCGATCAGGTGATTCCACAAGTGTTCGACATTAGCTTCATTTTCACATTCACAAATTGTACTATCGTACCTTGAGGACCATTGTCAGCATTGGTGGTTCCTCTCATGCCTATTAACGGTCCACATCATTAGTCAATAATTAGGTGGTTTTATAGCATGTTCGACTTCAACACATTCATTCACATGTTAGAATTTGTACTTTCATTGGGTTGGGATGGAGCGCAAGACTCTGAGTTTTATCTAATATAACTTAGGTTGCATGGAGTTATGTATTTTTCATGATTATACACATGTTTCTTCTATACGGATGGTTCTGACCATACCGTGGGACTTTATATTTATGATGATGATCCTTCTATATTGGATGGTTGTGTCCATGCCTTGGATCTTAGATTTACAAATGATGTTTTTTCATTTGGATGGTTGCGCCCATACCATGGATCTTTTCAAATAGTCCTTTCTATTCAGATGGTTGTGTCCATGTCGTGGATTCATGTTCTGATATCAAATGTGTATATGTATATGCATCCATGATTTGCACGTCTCCTAACATTGTTTTTTCTCGTCCTTACAAAAGCTCGAAAAGCATCTCAGCCATCACTCCCTATTCTTCCTTCATGCTTTAAGGGCCATCTTTACACAGTATTTTTCATGCATTCTGCACTTCCTTGTGTCATACCCCAAAGTGCCCGAAACTCATAAATCATATAGTGCACCCATCCTAATATACAACTCATATCCTCCCTTAAACATTAATGGAAAAATGCCTTGAGCCTTCCCTAAAGAAGCAAGCTCTAAAACCCTAATTTCAGGACCAGCGCGACCCTGACACTGGAAACTAGTAGTGATCGCTAGTTTCACTATACCAGCCTCGCACTGCTAGCACACTTTTTTCTTGGATAACCATGATGATCCCTAAAAGGAAATTTTTCCCAAAGAGGATAAGAAGATTCGTGATCTAGAGGCTTCCAGAACGATGAGTTGGAGGTTGTTTGGTGTGGATGTGGTCAAATTCTCCCAATATTTCCTTTTAATGTTCTCTATGAGCTACCTCCTTGAGATGAGAGCCTTCTCCTATATTTGGAGAGATCATAACTCCCTTTCCCTGCTTATATATTCATCCTTTCCCATTCCCAAATGTTTATTCTTTGGCTATTTTCACCCTTATGCTGAGATAGTGCCTACATGCTACTCATTTGGCTTGGAGAAGGAGTGCTTGGAGAGGTTGATCTTCGACTTGGACATTAACTCAAGGAGAGGTTATTGACATCAAGGCTTGGTTGTATGCTTCCTCCTTTATTTTATTAATATATACAACTACTATTTCACTTTCCATAAATGTTCGTGTTAATGAATCATTTATCTTAATTCTCCTTGATCTGTTAAGTGGATTACTTTTGATTATGCTATTTGTACTTGTATGCTTTATTGTGCCTTTGATCCCTTGTGTAGGTATCTGAACATTGTGAGCAGTAGAGTTGAGCTTGAGGCGCAAGTGATTTGAGGTCTTCAACAAATGAATACGTTATAGGATCAAAACAAGGTAGGTCATCTTCCTCTTCTTTCATTTCGATTGTAATTTAGGTAAGTGTCCTTGTAGATTGTCACATAGGTTGTTAGTCCCACTCATTGGGCTAGATGGATCATCTCTGTATGCAAAGGGGATTTGCCTAGACAACACTCTCTGAGATGCTTCTTCCATCTTCTTTCCTAACCACTCTATAGCTATGTCGAATGGTTCATTGAGCCTTGAGAAGTGATAGCAGTATCTCCATGGGTCTTCCTTAGGCCAATGACACGCCTCATGGATCAAAGGATGTTGCACACTCACATAGTGTTCCTTCAATAGGCAATGTGGGTCATAAATATTGGAACTTCTGGTGCCGAAGGTGAATCTCTTGAACTCCTTCGTCTCAGCCTCAGCATACTTGGGATTTTGAATCTCATACAACCCGATCCCCAAAGGAAGAGCGGGCCAAGGTGTCTTCTTCTTCTTGTGTAGTCTCGCTCAAAACCCTATTGAGATGTGATATGACACTTATTACATGACAATCTTGTCCATGGAAAACTTCGGTGAAAAAAATGTGGAGCCTTCTCCGCGTTGTACATCCATATGAAGGTGCCAAGGGGTGAGGCATACCAATCTACTATGTCGATCAATGCCTCCATCGTTGCCTATGACATGCAAAGTGGATCCTTCTCAAAGCTCATCCTGTACACCAGGGTGACAAAGTGGTCTGATAATTGTATGATAACTCCACAAAATATGCATTCGGATAAGAACTTGTAATTTGTGTGCACAAAGGTTTCTGAACATGTCCATGCCCAACCCAAGCCTTAGAACTGCTAACGAGCACAGACTACATCCAGTATGTAAGCGGGCATGTATATCTTTGCTTACTGACCATTGGGTAGATGTCAAGCTTCTGTTACATATTCCTTCAACCTGAGTGCCAACATGTCAGACCAGTTGCAAGGTATTCCTTCACTGGCCAATTGATCCAACATGATCAGCCAACTCTGCGGGAAGGTTTCTGTGCTCTCTTGGCCATATAAGAGGCATGCAAAGATGACCAAGAGTTGATATGCCTTCCATATTATCTTTGTCTTGTAAACCTGGTTGGGTGTTTTCCCAAACTTGATTGGCTCTTTCACCCAACTCTTCAAGATATATCTTGAGTTTGCACTATTGTTGGGTCTGTTGAACGGTTTATCACCAGTTGTGGCAAGTGATACATCTCCTAAAAATCCTTCCCCCTCAAGGTAGAAAATTGTACTCCACTAAAACTTCTCAACGCCATTGTCTCTAGATTAGTATGCGAGACAATCCAGTGGATCATGTCGACGCATGGAAATGTAGGATACCTACATGCAATCTAGTACAAGCCAAACTTGTGAATGTTGACATAGACCCTGCAGTCTTCTAGATTTTCCTCAAATGTGCCTGAGAAGGTGTCATTTATGTCCTACCATTTCATCTTAATATCCTTGTCTATGAACAACTTAGTGTCTTCATAGATAGGCAAGCTCATATACACTTTCTCAACTACATCTCCAATTTCACTCTCAACGGTGTCCTTTCACCCTGCTTTCTTGGAGGCCATTGTACATGTACTGCTGAGAGATGGATGAACGACTGTGATACATGGAGACATAGAAACACTCATGGCAAGCAATTTTTTAGTTGAAAACCAAAAACAACTTGAGGACTGACATACAACATACCTGGGCGACTCACTAGGTAGATTACGCAATTTTCACCGGGAGGCTGGGAGACTGATTGCCAAAATTACACAAAGCATTGTCCGAACTGTTAGCGGGTTGAGTGACTGCTGAAACTGCGCAATGCATGGTATAGCCTAGCCTACTAAGGATTGAAACTGCACAATGCACAGTTTCAATCAGCAATGACTGCAACCCAACAACTGCATTTGCGCAATTTCTGGGGCTGGCAAGGCACTGCCTCTTAGAATTGTGTAGAGCAAGCTTGAAGGCTAGTGTTGGGCCAACTTTGCGTAATTTCTGGGAGGAAGGGTTGAGCCTTCACTCTCAAAAATGTGCATTGGCAGCCAAGCAAGGCAAGGTCTGGGCGAAGGCAGCCCAAATACGCCAATGGGCGATTGAAAACATGAAAAGTATGAATGCATGGAGAAGTTGAGTGCAAACAAGAGTGAATGATCATGCATGCAAACAGTGAGTGCAAGATTTAGAAAACAAGAAAACAAGCATGTGTGTGAATCGAGTCGCCGCCATCACAACGATTAGTGCACAAATAGTGTCATGCTTGCGAGAATAGTGAGATGCAATGAAAATATTGAAACATTACTTCTACAAGCTAACATGCATTAAAATGACTTCAATTGTTCAACAAAACCAAGAAAACAACACTCACACAAGACGAAATACAAAAAGTGAAAAAAAAGTAGCAAAAGACATGAAAAGTCGACTTACCCAGAAAATCTGAGTTGAATGTGCCAAATGCTCCTAGATGCAATGTGGGATGTTAGAGCTCCGAGATCGAAGTGAGGAATGAGATATGAAGCGTCGAATAAATAAGTTGATAAGATCAAGGCTTATGACGCACATGCCACAAATCTAGGAAAAAATGACACTTGGCAGGAGATTTCTAAAACAACTTTTGCATGTAACCTCCAACTACTAAAAATGGATCCCTAAAATCAAGGGATGATTTTTGCTTTTTTTGCTTTTTCCTTTTTCGAAAAAGCATCCCATGCATGCTAATCAAGATTGGTCTGTCCTAGATGGAACTGGTCAACCTGAGAGAAACAGCTTGCAAGCCTGGGAATGAAATTTGCGTAGTTTCTGGGCTGAGCAAGTATGGCTGTCCCTCATGCATTGTGCAATTTCTGGATTGAAGCCCTAGTTGTCAATCAGAATTGTGCAATTTTTGAGATGAAGCCCAGTGTTGGGTTGCATTGCACAGTTTTCAAAGCGAAGGTTGCCTAGTTGGATTGCGCATTTCTGGAGCCCAAATGGATTGCATCATTTTCAGAGGGAAGGTTGGTTCCCCTCTAGAATTGTGCAATTTCCTAGGTGAGCATCATAACCAGAAAATGACTAAGTCCCAAAGTGTTAGCCTGCGGGTGGGAAGCAAACAAGTTGATAAGAACGGGCTGGTAAGCCACTGAAACTCAACTGAAGCATTTGTACTTGGACAGTGCAAGACATGCTGCTAAGGATGGTTTGTAGGGAGGCTCCAAAATGAAGCTAAGGAAAAATTTTGGTGCGTGGTTGTAGCTGCTACAATAGAAAGCAGAGGAGAATCCAATTGAGAGAATAGATGTGAAAGAGAGGCAAGCCATAGAGAATCATGTCCTTGAAGGAAATACAAATTGGTATTTTCACTGTCACTTGTTGGGAAACACTGGACACTAGGCCCTTATGCATTAGCATTATGCCATTGGGGAGCCTCATGGTTTTACATGAATAGGGAAACACTACGACGTCAATTGGGATTTTCATAGCCTGGCATCAGGTTTCATCGACTTCATTCATAACGGAAATATGTTGGCAACCCTCAAGAGCATAATATAAATAATAATAATTAATTAATTAATATCAAATACAGTAATAAATATAAACAATAAAAGAAAACATAATAATGGAAATAATAGTAATAATAAATAATAAAGAAATATATAATAATAATAAATAAATAAAATAGTAAATAATAAAATTGGAGTTCTAGGAATTAATTATCTTAAATCCCACGAGCTTCCAAGAGAAAGGTTATGATGTGGAAGTGAGGAACCAATGGAGAGAGCTATGGTTTGCAGTAGAAGTTAAGCATTGGGCACCACAAAGAGGTGAGAAGGGGGAGCTCCACTCCCTCCTACAGTCAGGCAGTTTCCAATCGATTCAAGAAACCTCTGGAGGCTGAAACTGGAATTTTAGGAGGAGGGAAACAGGACAATAGAGGTACACAGGAGCAGGAAAATACACAGGAAGAAGTCAGAAGAGAAAAACAAATAGAAGGAGATAATCAAAATGTAGACACCAGGAATCGAACTGTACCGTGTAAGCGTAAGGAAACTATCACACCCAGAGTGGTGTTAAGTGATCTAGTGCTACATGCGCATAAGGAACACATGGCGACTTACGTAGTCATTTGTAAATTCATGGGGTTATGGCCAATGGAGAAGGCTTTACAGGCATGGATAAAGAATCATTGGAAACCTAAGGGGGACATAGATCTACACCTTAGATCAAAGGGTTTCTTCACTGTAGTTTTCACTAACATTGAGGATAAAGACAGAGTGCTTGAATGAGGGCCCTACTTCTATCCTACTGCAGGCCTCTATATGCGGCCTTGGGTAATGAATTTTGTCCTGGAGCGCAAGACATTCACTTCGGTCCCAGTTTGGGTAAGGCTCTACTCCTTACCACTGGATTATTAGCAGCCAGAATCATTAAAAGCAATAGCAAATAAACTAGGGCATTTTGTAAAAATATCAGAGGCCACCAAATGGGGCAAGTATACCTCCTTTTCCTATATATGCGTGGAGATGGACCTCTATGGAACTCTACTAGATGAAGTGATTCTGGAATTTTTTGATGAAGAATGGGTACAAGCGGTGGACTATGAGCATGTTCCTTTTAGATGCCGCAAATGCCATGAACATGGGCATCTATTCAAGGATTGCCCCTTAAACAAAATAGAAAGCAGAACCAAAGATACCTCAGGGAAAGATATTGATAGCTTTAACAAAGTGGGAAATAGAGGTAAAGGAGGGAGAAAGCACCAAAATAAAATCAATGAGAAAAATCAGCTAAGTCAAAATAGGTACAAGGTACTAGAAGAAGAACAGGAGAACGATAAAGCAGATCAGACTCTAGAGGATAGCCCTACGGAGAAAGAAAAGGAAGAGAGTATGGAGGACACATATGACAACAACCAACAAAAGGAGGATCTATTGAACACTATGGAACTTTATAGGGACCAAGAGATGACCCCAAGCGAGGTGGGAACAGAGGATCATGAACTACAGGATATTCCTGATAGGGAGCATCTAGATCTGGAAAAGTTCCTGGAGTAGGGAACAACCAAAGGAATGGATTCACTACCACAAGAGGAGTTCAATAGAGTGCAACAGTTGTTTCTATGGAGAAGGTAGGCTAAAGATTCAGGAGGCAAAAGAAACCATGATAGTCAAGACAACGATGGGGTGAAAACTACGAAGGCAACATTGGGACTAGCTCCTAGGAACCCAGGCATGAAAAGAGGTAGGGAAAAACAGAACGAGTTGTTGATAGAGTGTGGAAAACTCATGATTGATTCAGATAAGATGAAAGACCTAACTAGTTACTCATTTACATATCTTTCTTAATGAAGCTCACAACATGGAATATTAGGGGTCTAGGGAGTAAAAGGAAACAAAGGAATCTTAGCAATAGAATGAAAGAAGAAAAACTAGATATGATTTTCATCCAGGAAACAAAATGTTCAGTAGAAGAAATAAGAGAAATACACAGCAAATGGCTGACTAAATATGAATATCTAGAAGTTAAAGCAGACAAAATAGCAGGAGGAATTCTCACACTTTGGAACCCTCAGAAACTAGGAATCCTTGATGTTGAAGCATCTAGGAACTATTTATCAGTGGTTATTCAACCTTTGGGAGACAGGGAGGTTTATTTAATCACAAATGTTTATGGTCCTCAGAATCCTAGAGACAAACTCAAGCTGCTTACATCACTAGAGGATCTAAGAGTTAGACATTTGGGCATCCCCTGGATTTTGGGAGGGGACTTTAACATGATCAAGTCCCTGTCATAAAAAAATGGTGGAACCAAATCACTAGGCAGAGACTCCATTGCATTTCAGAATTTTATAAACAATATGAGGCTAGTAGACACAGAGACAAGTAATGGCATCTTTACCTGGAATAACAAAAGGGGAGGAGAGTCTCAGGTGGCCTCAAAACTAGACAGATTCATTATCTCGGAGGACCTTATCCTAACAGGCCTTGATTTGTCAGCAATGATACTTCCTTTTGGTGACTCGGATCATTGGCTTGTTCAACTTGAAGCATCCTTTATAGGAACTCGAAGAAATAGACCTTTCGGGTTTGAAAACATTTGGCTCACCCATCTGGACTTTATCAACAATATTGAAAAATGGTGGAAAGAGGATATGCAAGTTCAGGGCACTAAAATGTTCCTCATGCATAAAATATTGAAACATATCAAAATCAGGCTTAAAGATTGGAATAAGAATGAGTTTGGCAACATTTTTGAAGCCAAAAAAGTTGTTAAATGGAAGTTACATGAAATTAATCAGATCCTCATTACAGATGACTTCAACGAGGAAAGAAAGGAACAAACTGACAACCATCAACAGGAATGGGAAGAATTATGCAAACAAGAGGAAATATTCTGGAAATAAAAATCAAGAGTACAATCGTTAAAAGAAGGAGAAAGAAACACAAGGTTTTTTCCAGAATCTACCATGAATCACAGGTCTCATAACAGGATCTCAAGAATCAAGGATTCTCAAGGAAATCAACTCAATACCCATAAAGAAATAGAAGTTGCACTAGTTCAACATTTCCAAGGCATAGCAGAGGAACCTCTCTTAGACAGATCACAATTCATCAATGAATTCACAAAGCACATTCCTAAGCTTGTGACAAGAGAAGACAATTATTATCTAAACAGGCCTGTGAATGAAGAGGAGGTCAGCGAAGTCATCAAAGAAATGCAAAATGGGAAGGCGCCAGGTCCAGATGGTTTTAATGTTGACTTCTTTAAAGCATGTTGGGGAATATTCAAGCAATATATCCTCGATGTCGTGGAGGACTCTAGGAAAAATAGAACTGTTTTGAATGTGCTCAATACCTCCTTCATATCCTTGATTCCAAAACAGGATAATTCTTTGACAGCAAACAAATTCATACCAATAGCATTATGAAATGTGATGTACAAAATAATTTCCAAAATTAGTGCCAACATGCTTAAACCCCTTCTACCAACTCTCATATCTGAGGAGCAAACTGGGTATGTGGAAGGCAAACAAATTCTCAACAATATCATTCAAGCACACAAGGTGGTTCACTCACTTATAAGAAATAGGCATGCAGGAATGATTATGCAACTTGACCTAGAAAAGGCTTATGATAACCTAAATTGGGCCTACATAAGGAAAGTTCTTATAGCATATGGATTTGACCATAACTGGGTAAGATGGGTAATGGCCCTTGTAACTACCTCTAGCTTTTCAATCATGTTAAATGGTTCACCATCCAAGCCCTTTAATCCTTCGAGAGATCTCAGACAAGGAGATCCTCTCTCACCCTTCCTCTTTATTCTCATGATGGAAGGGCTAGGCCAAGCTATCAAGTCTACCAAAGAAGGCGGCAAAATCCAGGGTCTCAAACTCACCATGAACAGAAATGCTTTGACCCATCAACAATTTGTGGATGATAATATGCTACAGGGTACACCTACGGTCAGGGAAGCTCTAGCATACAAACAAATCCTGAAAGACTTTGCAATGGTTGCAGGCACAGAGGTAAGCCTCTCCAAATCAAAGATTTTGTTTTTTAATACTGCCATTGCTATTCAGAGAAATATATCCAGAATTCTAGGATTTTAAAGAGAAATGCTACCATCCGAATATTTGGGAGTGCCGCTAACAGACAAACCTTTGTGCAAGATGGTCTGGGAGCCTATGATTAATAAGTTACACGAAAAAATACGGAAATGTACAAGTAGGTCTTTGAACTTAGCAGGACGACTAGTGCTCACAAAAGTTGTCCTACAAACTATCCCCATCTTTATGTTTTCAGCCCTTCCAACTCCTAAAGGAGTCATACAACTATGCAGAAATATCCAAAGAGAATTTCTTTGGGGTAAAGGGGAAGAGAAAAAAAATGGGCCTTGGTAGCTTGGGAAAAAATATATAAACCTAAGACACATGGAGGTTTGGGATTGGATGATCCTAAGGTGCTAAACAAAGTTTTGGGGGAAAAACTATGGTGGAGATGGCTAAAAGATTCATCTTCCCCTTGGGCCCAAATTTGGAAACAAAAATATGCAAACAATTAGCAAGATAGGGATCACATTAGAATGTCTGGGATTATCAAAGGTTCCCACATTTGGAACAAAGCTTGGGAGAATAGAGCCATTGTTCAGAAACATAGTTTCTGGGAAATTAGAGATGGAAAACTTGCATGGTTTTGGGAGGATAAGTGGCAACAAGAACCTAAATTGTTAAGAGAGGAATTTGCAAATCTCAAGAACGATATTGACAACAAAAGGTTACTCAGAGTAAATGAATTCTAGGATCAGGATAATAGCGAGGGAAAATGGAGGATATGGAAGAACCTGGTTTATAGTGATAACTCCCCCTTGAAGGCACAGGCGGAAGCTCTAACAGCCATCCTGGAATAAAGAAAGATTTTGATCTCAACATATTCAGACCAGCTGAGATGGGGCAATAATAATGAAGGCCCTTGGGCTTGACTTTCCAAACCCTGATGGGGTATGGAAGGACCTATGGTAGAACCAAAGCTAGATGAAAATCAAACTGTTCATGTGGTTAGTGCAGCATAAGAAAATTCTAACCTGGGAAAACCTTAGGAAAAGAGGGGTATCTGGTCCATCTAAATGCCAGCTATGTGAATTACAATAAGAAACTATGGATCACCTTTTCAACCTCTACCCATTCACATCCACATTGTGGAATTGGATTGCTTCAATATTCAGACAAACAGACAGAGACATGGGTAGCATTATCAGCACCTTAAAGAAGCAGAGGAAAAATTTCTTTGATAATGAAACAGTCAACAAAGCTTGGGCTTTAGCTCCAAGCTTTATAATCTTGGATGTCTAGAAATAACGCAACAGCAGAATACTCAAAAACAGGAAAGGTTCTTCCCAAAGCATCATGGCACAAATTTTAAGATGACTCAATGAGACAGTGGGAGCCCTCATTAAAAACCCCCCTGAGAACAACCCTACAAATACTGAGGTGCAAATACTACTACAATTGGATCTGCAGGGGCTTATCCCTCAGGGCAAAAACAAAAATGCAAATCATATAATGGTTGATAAGGATTTCTGGCAACCTCCCCCTCAAGGTTTTATGAAATTCAATATAGGTGGGGCCTCAAAAGGAAACCCGGGCATGGCTGGAGTGATAAGAGATGAAAAGGGTTGTATAGAAATCATCTACAGTAATTTGGGGAAAGCCACAAACAATATGGCAGAGCTCATGGCCCTTGAGAAATGCTTAGAAATCCTGAGGGACGCAAATCTTCATAACATTATAGTTGAACCTAATTATGAATTGATTATCAATTCGGTCAAAAAAAATTGCTACGGCTCAGCTCCGAAAAAAGTTTCGAGACATTGGAGGCTTCAGCAAGTTTATCGAAGGATTTATTCCCACCTACATAGCATGAGAACCCTGAGTTTCACTCATGTACGCTGAACAGCCAACAAATTAGCGAACATCTTAGCTAATGAAGGAGTACTGCGTGCTAAAAGCAACAATAAATATAAATGGATAGAGACCCCCCGAGGTAGATTGAGGGAAGAGTGTCTCAGACAGGCGAACATGGACTGGGAACTCTATCAGAGCAGGGGATGCTAACAGGTTGAAGACTTCAGGAAACAGTTGAATTTTAGTCCACATGAAGCAGCAATTCAGGGACATACATGAAAAGAATGTCTGGTCCTTGGGCCGGAAATGTGCCCAGAACTCTTCAAACCCAAGGTTCTCGAGCGATTTCAATTGAAAGCACAAGTATTTACATGAATTTGAATTATACAATAGATCGCCTTTTTACTAGCTATGCAATGAGCTTGGTTAAAGTGCGAGCAGATAAGAGAAATAGCAGCGATTTTTATCAATTTTGCGTGACAAATAGCAAGGTGGTTATCGAGCCAAACAGACCCGAAATCAAATTTTACGGTATCTTTATTAGACTTTTGGTCCAGAACTAGGGTTAAACATCGAGCAAGTTACTCAAACCGGTGTGAATCGCTTGCATCTAGTGGATTTCGGGTGGACTACATGCATGGGGGTTATCAACCAAATCGGACCCGAAATTTTTATAAAGCGATCTCTAAATGCTTATTGGGTCTGACTCAAGAGTTAATGAGTGAGCTTGTTAGCATTCTGATATTCTTCTTAACTGTCAGATCTCTGTTTACAAATCAAACAGTCTTGGCGTTCAATTATCCTTTATGGTTTCGACGTCATGTTTTGTGGGCCCTAAGCCTGGACAGTGGGCCTTAAGCTCGGTTTCCCTAGCTTTAGGTGGCCCACATCTCTTGTGTACATTGTGTAATATGTTTTTAATTTTTATTTCAATAGAAGGTCCGACGCTTATTCAGCCAAAAAAAAACTAGAGTTGTAAATAAATATATATATAAATAGTAAAATAGTAAAAATAAGTAAAGTTAACAAAAAGTAAAAAGGAATAAAATAAGAAAGAGTTAAATTAAGAGAAATATTAAAATAAGTAAAACTTATTATAAAGAAATAAAAGTTGCATGTTGACACATGGAATGTGTGCATGCAGATCCCTTTCCCTATTTTTGCCTATTTAATGGGCGATGAGGAGGATGAGATTCATTCATTCCTTCATCCATTCTCTTGGGAGAAAAGTGTTGTGAGACAAAGGATTCTTTGGAAATAGTATGTTGATTGAGGGCTCGATGGTGGCCAGCTGTAGAAAGATAATGTTTGCATATTAAATATAAAAATGAATTACTTGTCTTTTGAACTAAAATTTTATTGTAATTTTTTTTATGTATTTAAATTAAAAATTATTTTAAGTTAATTGTTTATACAATTATTATTATAAACTTTTTGATTTACTTTTGAAGTAAAAAGTTATTTAAAAAAATAAAAATAAAAATAAAAGCCTAAAAATAATTATATTTCAAATTGAAAACTAGTTATTATTGATAATTAAAAGTTATATTTCAAAATGAAAACTAATTATTAAATAAAAGTATTTTTAAATTTTATTATTGTTTGCTTAAAATTAAAAGTTATCTTAAGTTACTTATATATAAACTGGTCATAAATAACTAAAAGTTATTTGATTGTTATCTTCAACATTATGATTTATTCTTAAATAAAAAATATTTTGGAAATAGATAAAATAAAAGCTAATTATAAATAATTAAAATTTATATTCTAAATTGTAAATTAATTATAAATAACTAAAGTTATATCTCAAACTAGAAACCAAAATCCAAAACTTAAAGACAAGTTCTAGTTAATTTGTTATGACATACATAATTATTAATAACATAAAAGTTATGTATTTGTAAAAATAAAATAATGATGATATAATAACATTCTAAAAGAGGTTTATATTTTGGTCAAGCTTTTATATATATAAAGAAAAATAAAACCGGCGGAAATAGATGGCTTTTGTAAAAGTAATTGGGATATGATTAAAAAAAAATTGTAATTATGATTTGTGTTTATATATATATACACACATGATTTTTGAGTCACACATGTCAAATTCAATTTGTTTACAGGATTAGTAAAAAGGTAGTGATTTTTTTTACAATGGATAGATTTTCATGAAAATCATATCAATTCTTTAATGTAGAAAATGATACCTTCTTTTTAGTTATGTCAATCTTTTTATATTCATTTATTTTTAATTTTATTTTTAAACTCTCTTTTAATGAACAAAATCAAGATTTTGAGTCCTTGAAAATCCAAATAAGTAGTAAAAAAAAAAGAATTCAAAATCACAAATCTATGAAAATTGTTTGCTTGCCTCCAAAGCTCTCTTCGGCTTCCCTCCATTTGAATTGATCACAAGAATTGGAAAAGATTAAAGGTAATAATTCAAATCAGGATTTTAATAGCTTTTTGAAGCAAATCCAAACATGTGAGCAACAAAAATTTTCCTATACTAAATAAATAAAATACTTTATATATATATATATATAATATATATATATATATATATATATATATATATTAGTTATATAAGGTTATGGATAAGAAAGTTTGTGCCTAAAATTTCATTTTTGGAGTTGTTATTTGGAAAAGTAAATCTAGTTATATAATAAATAATAAATAAATAACCCTAAATATTGATAATGAGCGTATGTAGAATATATAATAAAAATATAGATATAAAAATGAAGCTCATTTTGTTTGATTATTATTAAAGAACTATGTTGAAATGGGTAATGAAGGTTGAATTTTCTTAGTTAATATTAAAATATTATCTTAGGATTGATAAGTATTATTTCTATTTTATTATTGATTAGAAGTATGTTGTAATATTTCATTGTATGAAGATGTTATAAAATTATTATTTATAATATTTATGAGTGTGGTATTTGATTTAATAAGAAAATCGAGTGTAAATTAATAATTGATAAAGAAATTATTTGAATATTAAAAAAAAATGAAATAAAAGAAGAAAAGATGTAAGGATTGAGATCATATTTAATTACTTACAGTGGAGGAAAATTGAATAAACAAAAACTTAGTAATAAATGATGTGGATTAGTTGGTTAAGTAAGATGGAGTGCTTGAAATTTTGGATTCATGGTGTATATTGGTAGTTTGTTAGTTGACTTTTCTCTAAAGATGTAGCTTCTTGAAGAAGGAAATAATGGTAAGGAAATCCTAACTATGAACATTAGGAAGAGGTCATCCAATATGAAGTAACATTCAAAACTAATAATAGGCTAAATTTGCCCAGTTACATGTGCAAACTAGGTGTGGAAAATTATATTTGAGTGGATTAAGGTGGGTTATGTACAAATTGATTGTTTTGACATTAATGTAAGTCATGTGTATCTTAAAGAGGTTGTATTAAAAAAATAACTATAGGAATTACATTGTCACTAAGATCTTTATGTTTGCACTTCTTAAGAGGAACACCTTTTAGAGTGATTCATTGTGGAAAATTAATGAAATATTGGAAGGTTGAAGTGTTTTAAGTTTTTTATATCACAATGAGATGAGGACAAATCCACAACAAACTTTTCAAACTTATTTATGATGAAACTATGGAGTGATGATTACTATGACAACCTACTAGAAATGATGTAGTTTGGAAGTGAGAATTTAGTGACATAAATGAAAGGAGGTAATGTTTATCAATTATCATATTTTCTTATCAAAGGGAAAATATTAGTACGATATACAATCCATAAAGAATTGGGAGTTTCATGTGGAAAGTATTTAAAGTGGATGTGGAATATATTTCAAGTGCCTATAGAATACAATTCAAGATGTCATGACTTTGTTTCAAGTATATATCCTCTTAAAAAGGGGAAAGAAAATTATACAACATTGAAATAATAGTGCTAACAACTAGCATTGTGGAAAAATAAGTATAAGGAGGTAAAGGTATTAAAAATTATTAAAAGAAAAAAAAGGAGGGGTTCTAAGATTTCTCATAGAATATGATGGAAGATTTTGCAATAGGAATTGATAATAGTTAATGAAGTTTAATGATCGTGATGATTATGAATTTCAATAGAGTTGTAGGAATTATGGTAACCTATGATTACATAATCCATAAATGTCTGCAGGACGGGAATAAAGAAGCTAAAAATAGAAACTGGGAATATTTTGTGAGTAGAAACTGGGAAAATGCCTTAGCATTAAGGTATTGTTTTCATGTTAATTCCAACATTAGTGATGGTGAGTATGGTGCTAATGTGAATAACAAAAGCATGAAATTTTAAGATTGGAGTAACTAATTAAATTTCATAAAGTTCTTAAGGTGCATAACATTAAAGTGTGAAGGGAACTGTGAGAATGTAATAATGTCTAGGGCTAAATTATGGGATCTATCTTTGGAAATTTCTCTGAAGGATATTGATGATTGAACAACATGATTAGTATGGGTCATAGTTGTACATTTTTACTTGTAGATTCAACATCTTATGTGATATGCTAAAACACAAGACAAGAATCTACTTTACTCTTCAGCGGAAACCAAAATTCATCAATGAAAACAATGAAAAGAAAATGAAGAATTTCAATCGCACATAACATAATATCACATAACATAATATTTCGTTGGGGAAAGAAACTTCTAAAATCCCTAACTATCTATATTGCATTAATCAAAAGATTTGAGAATAAAATACAATGTTTTTTCATCCTGAACAATTCCTACACTAGTACAATCTAACTCTCTTCTTCCTAGGCTGACTCTATCCAGTGCTTAGCCAATTTACTAGCCTTCCAAGCGCCTACTTCCTTGTGAAATTCTTGAGAGAATTAACGTCTATTTAATGTGGAAATTCCCTCTCCATAACTGTGCAATCCAAACATAGGCCCTCAACTGATTGCATGCACCATCTGTACAACTCAGAAAATTATACAATTGATAGTACATTGTCCCTGAACTCTAATATTAACTAGGTCTTCCTCTAAACTGGCATGCATGGGTTGCTTATGAGTGAATCTTCAGTTAATTAGTGCGGAACTAAGGACGCAGTGGTGCACTTCCCCACTACTAGACTCACACTAGTTCCTCCAACAATTAGAACTAGTTTAATTGACTATAACTCAGTTATAGTAAGTTATCTAATTACAACTCAAAAGAATGTTTAGAGAATGATTTTTGGTGAAATCACATAAATAATCATTTGTCGACGTGTTTCGAACCAACCAGTGTGGTTCATCGTCAGGACAAGTTGAAGAAACAGATGGATTTGTTTCTTCAACTTGTCCTGACGATGAACAACACTGGTTGGTTCGAAACGCGTCGACAAATGATTATTTATGTGATTTCGCCGAAAATCATTCTCTAAACATTGTTATGGATCACAGAAGTCTAAATTCCTTAACTAAAAAGAACTCAACCTAGGCCCCTAAATTTTAGGGATCACTCTACATGACTCTAGATAGATTTCCAACTTGAATTTATTGAGCCAACTAAGTAAAATTAACTTAGTTAACTATTGCAAATTGCTATGAGAATAGAATTTTGGTTTAATTCCTAATTGAATTCAAGGACAAAATAAATTGGAAGTTCTAGATGTTGTTTTAACATTTCTTGTTGCTATTTTCAAAACTCCCTCTCAATAAGAAACAAATTCAACTCCATCTGATCTGATACCTTTGGAATGTTTTGCATGTAACACTTCTATCTAATGTTGTTGATACTACAACTTTTGAAACCAAAAAGCATCCAAACTGAATCAGTATGATGCATCTGTCACCAGAGTATCTGACTGCTACTAGCTACTACATTGTGTACTGAAAACTCTACACTTCTCTTGACTCTAAACTGTGCCATTTTCACTACTGCCAACTCTGTTGTGTATTCCCCAGTATTTGACTGCTTCTAGTCTCTACCTCTGTCACACTGACGTTTGACTGCATCAACCACCATTGATTCATCCTGCTACTATGTACTATGGGCTCTCATAGCAAGGTAATGATCCATTAGAAAAAACATCTCAATGGACCCTGCCCAAATTTATGCACTCTTGGGACTATTACTTCACATTTCCCCACATCTCACCTAAAGATATGGTTGCATGTGCTCCCTCTACCCACTTGGCTCGAAATTTCCCCCTACTGGAGGTTTCCGCTTGAGTGGATGTCTCCATTCGGTCTCCTCTCTACTTCTTTAATTGTGGCTTCTCCACAACTTTCTAAGGCTGCATGGTGAGAGGTAATTCATGCTCCCTCTCAACCACCAAGTCTATAACCTTTTCCTTGCTCCTCAAGGATTTGCATGCATCTTGTACTTCAATTGCATACAGGTTCTTGACTCACACACTGATCTGTTTCATCTATCCCGTTGTCACAAAATTATCTAGAAAAAAAAAGGAGCTGATTTTAAATCGGCATTATCTCCCTCATCCAAACTCCGATTCGAACAATTATTTTTTTGAATTTGAGTATTTTTTTGCAAGGAATCGATGTAAGCTATTTTCTTTTTAAATTTTCAACAAAATGTTTTTATATCTGCTCTGCAAACTCTCCACCCAAAAAAATTATTGCTCCTCAATCTGGCAATATTAATTATCACAACTCCTTTTGTGTCACTAAACATTGGCTCACTAATCTGCCCACTAGCAACCTTCTAGCTAAATGAAGAAGACTACACATATGGTCTTTTGGATCTTTGATGAACTAGAGCTCCATCAACCTACAAGGACAACTTCAAATTCTTCTCTTCTATTGTGAATTCAGTTTTGATACCATGTAGATTTTTACTTGTAGATTTAATAGCTTATGTGATATGCTAAAACACAAGACAAGAATCTACTCTACTCTTCAACGGAAACCAAAATTGATCAATGAAAACAATAAGCAGAAAAGGAGGAGTTTCAATCGCACATAACACAATATTTCTCTGTGGAAAGCAAGTACTAAAAACCCTAACTATCTATATTGCATTAACCAGAAGATCTAAGAAGAAAATGCAATGCTTGTTCATCTTGAACAATTCCTGCACTGGTACAATCTAACTCTCTACTTCCTAGGCTGACTCTCGCCAACACTTAGCCAATTTATTAGCCTTCCAAGCCCCTACTTCCTTGCATAATTCCTGAGAGAATTAGCCTCTATTTAATGTGGAAATTCCCTCTCCATAATTGTGCAATCCAAACATAGGCCCTCAATTGATTGCATGCACCATCTGTACAAATTGAAAATTATACATCTGATAGTACATTGTCCCTAAACTCTAATCTCAATTGGGTCTTCTTCTAAACTAGCATGCATGAGTTATTTATGAGTGACTCTTTAGTTAACTGGTGTGGCAGTGAGGATGCACTCGTGCACTTCCCCACTACTAGACTCCTACTAGTTCCTCCAACAATTAAAACTAGTTTAATTGGTTCTAACTTAGTTAGAATAAGTTATTTAATTACAACTCAAAAGAACTCAACCTAGGCCCCTAAAATTTAAGGATCCCTCTAAATGACTCTAGATAGACTTCCAACTCGAATTTACTGAGCCAACTAGGTCAAATTAACTTATTTAACTATTACAAGTTACTATGAGAATAGAGTTTCGATTTAATTCCTAATTTAATTCAAGGAAAAATTAAACTATAATTTTTAGATGCTATTTTTAACATTTATTCTTGTTATTTTCAACAATAGTGATGACCTAAAAAATTTAAAAGTGTCAAGATTGGAATTTGTGAATACTTGTAATTGGTGAGAAATGACAAGTGATAAACTAGAGAAAAGTTTCAAGGATAACAGGTGTTTAACTTCTAGAAAAAGGAAATAAACTATGTAAACAAATGAGAAAACATTGAATATGAAGCAAGGTCAAGTGGTATCAAGATGGGAACTCGATGAGATAAGTAGATATTTTGAGGATGTACAATAACAACTATGTGTGTGAGTGATAAATCGCCAAGGGACAACAAGCCCTCATGAATGTGGATTAAACATGACATAAGACTTAAATATTGATGACCTAGTGTATCTGTGCCATTTGGGTAAGAAAAATATGTATAGTGATCATGGCATTTTAATTGAAATTGATAATTTAGAGAATGATTTTACAACCGGTAATATCTTAAAAATGAATTCCACTAAAATTTCCTTGGGGAAGGAAGATTACATGAAAAGAGATTAAGTCTCAAGATAATGAGGCTCATTTGAAATTTAATGGTGTACTTAAATCAGTATACCTACAATTTAAATGGTCAACTTACTATTTGACAGAAGTGGAAATGATTATTGAAAATTAATTGGTATCTTGATGGAAATGTGACACTAATAGTATTGGTGAGATAGCCTACATCCTAGAGGGATGTTGAATAATCTTATTTCCTAGTTGCTATTTATTTTTTATACAAGCAAATGAAATTGATTTTGATGAATTATGATAAGAATGCTTATAGTGTATTATTATTCTATATTTCATAAGTATTGAGATGATTCTCATATTAATGATGTTCATGACGTGGCGCTATGTGGTAAATGGTATAGTTCTTGTAAGGACTCTGGACACCACATATCTCCACAATGGTATGATATTGTCCACTTTGGGCCTAAGCCCTCATGGATTTGCTTTTGGACTTACCCCAAAAGGCCTCATACCAATGGAGATATTTTTCCATCCTTATATACCCATGATCCTCCCCACTTCTAGTCAATGTGGGACTTTGGTCGTATACCCAACAATCCTCCCCTCGAACAAAGGACCATCGAGCTTCCCCTCAAAATGATTATCCATCCATCCACTCTCTACCAACTAGGATTCTTCGCCCCAATGCATTGGAAGCACACGCCTTACATGGAGCACCACCTACCTCGAGAGCTTGCTCCATCCTAGGTCGACTCCTCTTCACCGTGTTGGGACCAGGACACGTCCATGAAGAATCTGGAGCACACCGCCTGTCTAACCGAGCTCATCCACGAATCCCATCATGATATTACCGGGGCCCACCACCTTCGTTCGGCATTTCGAGGATTCATCCACTTGGCTAACTTCGGGGCATGGCTCTGATACCACTTGTAAGGACTCTGGACACCACATATCTCCACAATGGTATGATATTGTCCACTTTGGGCCTAAGCCCTCATGGATTTGCTTTTGGACTTACCCCAAAAGGCCTCATACCAATGGAGATATTTGTCCATCCTTATATACCCATGATCCTCCCCACTTCTAGTCAATGTGGGACTTTGGTCGTATACTCAACAGTTCTGATGAGAGGTTAATGATGCATATGTCGTGCCTATTTATTTATGTGTTATGATAATGGTGTTCAATGTTTATGATGAATATGATATGCATAGCGATTATGATGTTATGATATGAGGTATATTGACATGTGCATTTATTATGTGATGATATTTTTTTGATGTTGATATGTTGATTTTATAACTTAGGAGGATATTATGATGTGAAGCATGTGGTAATTTTATGTAGATTTATGACATGCATAATTTTGAGATAACAAGGATGTTATGTTCTCATGAGGACATGTAAGAGTTGGCATGTGGGTTATCTTCTATGATGTTATAATTATTACTAATGCATTAGATGTATGGTGAGATGTGGTGAATGGCGGGAAATCCACAAATGGGCCGCGAGGGCCAGTTTATTTCATGATCTCATGGGAGCCCATACTTGCGAGGGATAATATGTAACATCATATGGGTTGAGGACAAACTCAATCAACACTACATATGTCAGTGGTTCCTTTGTCTTTTATAGTTCTTGATTGATAGCTCTTGAGGGGCTATGGGAACATCTTAAGAAGGCCAAGTGCATGATATTGTAGGCCAAGTTCCTGATAATGGATTGGGATGTCGAAGTTTGGTTGGGTTGTAAGGACTTCGATGCCTGGGGTTGTGCATCTTAGTGAGTGTGGAGGGAGTGGGCCAGCCTTTCGAGATGCCTAGAGTGTTATTGCATGGAGTACTAAGTCAGGTTCCGGGCTTAGGGCAGATGAGACCTGAGTCGGGTGTGAGCCTTGGGGCCATCCTTGGGCTATGGTACAAAATAATGAGGCTTATGCCTGGTTCCAAAAGTGGGAAAAAAATAGATATTCCTTGGGATTTCCTAGGTGTTGTGGAAACTTTCAATGTTTGCTAGTTATACTAGTTCAACAGAGAGTGTGGGGCAAACGTGAAGTAATAAATAACTAAATAAAATAAAATGTTAAATGACTCAACTTAACTTTCGAGCGAAGTTCCTTAAAGAGGGGAGTATGTAATGTCCCCTAATAATAATAAAAATAAATAAATAAATAAATAAAATAAATAGTAAAATATAAGAATAAATAATAAACAATAAAGAAAAGATAATAATGATAATAAATAGTAAAAAATAAAGAAGAGAAATAAGAGTAAAAATAATAAATAATAAAAAAAAAGTAATATAGAAATAAATAATAGATATGAAAGGAAATAATAATAATAAATAAATAAAAGAATAAATAATAACTAGAGTTTAATAACTATATATAAAAGTAACTATAAAATAGTAAAAATAAGCAAAGTTAAAAAATAAAATAAAAAAGAATAAAATAAGAAAGAGTTAAATTAAGAGAAATATTAAATTAAGTAAAACTTAAAATAAATAAATAGAAGTTACATGTTAACACATGGAATGTGTGTATATGGACCCCTTTCCATTTTTTGGTCTATTTTATGGATGATGAGGAGGATGAGATTCATCCATTCCTTCATCCATTCTCTTGGGAGAAAAGTGTTGTGAGATAAAGGATTCCCTGGCAGTAGTATGTTGATTGAGGGCTCAGGGGTGGCCAACTGTAGAAAGATAATGTGTAGTTGATTCTACAGTTGGGTGGAGAGTCGTCCCCAAACCTTTGTTGCTGTTAGCAAGATTCAAATAGCATTGAACTCTCAAATTACAAGAAAGGAATATCATTGCTACAAGTAAGTTGTCTTTGCTCATATTTCTCAAAATTCTATGCTAATTAATTAAATAGATGTGTGTTTATTATAAATGGCATAATTGATCTGATTAGTTGTATATTTAAATTGTGGGTTGTTACACATCATATATGGTGATGATTAGCACATTGTGGCTCATCCAATTTCTCAACATGGTAGTGTTGATGATTGTGCCCGTTAGGGGAATGGTTTCCAAATGGAAAAAGAATATGAAAAACTGAATTGGAAGTGGATCCAAAACATGCATAAACCACTTCTTATATTATTAATTTCCATCCATGAATGAATAATGAATGCCAAAGTTCATATATACAATTATGTATACAATAGTTTCATGGGAAGAATATGAATTGTAATATGTATAGGGACGTGTGAGTCACGGACATTATGCTTGGAAATTGCTACAAAAAAATGGTGTAAACCAAGATGAATGGGTCAATGATCTTCGGAAGAAGGGCACTCCCCTTAGAAAAACTAGGAGATACATAGTTCGATCCTCTTCTACTAGAGGCATAGAAGCTTCCCTGAATACCTTTGGCAAAGCAAGTTCTACGAAGGGCACTCAGGCATTCTAATCCAATGTAAAATACATCCCCACACTCTCACCACAAAATTGACTCAAATATTTTAATACGAAATTTAGATGGATTCTTGCATGATGATTTCAGAATATGTTGTAGTAAGCTTGAGAGATTGGAAACTACATGAAACAACCCTGGTCAAAAATCCATGTAAAAATTAATAAAGGTAAAATAAGACCTTGGTCATGGGACACATATTCCAAGCTAAATGTTGGAAAGAAACATAATGATGCAGATTACTTGTGAGTAATTAATGGCTATGGAAATTGGGAAAGGTAATAGCTAAGGCTTTGGAAAGGCAAAATGGAATTTATTGGCATTTATTTATGAAAATAATGGAAAATAGGAGAAAAGGAATGTGAAAGGTCACATGTTGCATGTGAGTAGAAACTAGAAGGAAAATAATGGAAAATTGAAGAAAATAGAGGCCTCATTAATAAAAAGTCTTATGAGGATCAATTCATGGCTTTTGATCTATTCAGTTTTGGAGCTCTCATTCTTGTCTCTCTCTCATACTCTTGGACACTTAGAGTTTTCTGGAGCACTCTTGGAGGAGTGTGGCATACTTGCGATTTGGAACAAGAAGGTAAAGGAAAAGCAGGAAAGTGTAAGAGGACATCAGGATCAAAGCCTACAACATATTTTTCTTCAGGTACTAAGTTGCATGTATGATTTCCTTGCTAGTTTTGGCATGCATGGCATATGCATGTGGTTATTTGGTTATGATCTTTCATTAGCATGGAGGATTACTTGATTTGACAATGGTTTTTCCTAACCTTTCCAATTCGTGGATAGCCATGGTGTTGTGGGTTTTACTTTTTTTTTCTAATTGGTTTTCTTGTGCCTTTGGTTGTGGGTTGAGTTATTAGTTCTTAGAAGCCTTGGTTGGATAAATGCTCTATAAGACCTATAATAGCTTGGGTTGATTTATTAGTCCTGAAAGCCTTGGTCATAAAAACACTCTAGAAGCCCTTGGTGGGTTGAGTTACTAGTCCTGGAATCCCTGGATGGAATTGGAGCCATGGACAGCTTGGGTAGAGACCAATATTGTGATGGTTAATGATGTCTAAACGTGTGGTGGATTCACTAGTTGAGGGTTGAGTTAGTTTGGCCTCTGGAATCTCTGGATGGTTTTGATTGATTTTTTTATGAGATCCCGCATTCATGATTAGAATATGGCACAAGGGTGACTGGTTGAAAGAAAGATTTGGTTCAGCCTAATCTAAGGTCAGGTGGTTCGTGGAAGTCTCATACTTGGTCGGCTTATGCAATCATCAATAAGAGCTCTTTCTCCTTGGTATTTGATGGGTAAATATGCTTGTTTATATGTGGCTTATATGGTTGTTATATCTTTGATATTTATGTTGGTTATATGTTGGTTATGAGTGATTTTTATGACAGTGAAAATGTATGGCTCTCATCATGTTTTGGTTAATCTTTGAATGTACAATGAATATATGACATAATAGATGGTAATGCAGTTATTATGATGAGGAAAAAAATCTTCTTAGTGATTCTTATATAAGATTGAAACCCCTATGCTCATATTTATTATTTAAACTTGTAGAATGCATATTTGTGACATGTTTGAAGAAATGCCTGTCACAGCTAGTAGGGGTCTAGTAAAGTCCTTGTTCAAGTATTTGAATTTGTATCATTGTTTTGATGTTATTTTTCATTTCTTGAAGTTTCATGGAGTTATGGGCAGTGTCCTAAGTCTTGACCCTAAAAAAGTGGCATAGAATCCAAGTAGCTAGATAGAACTACCTAGAAAAGTCCCTAGTCACAGGCATGCCTTGTTGTGGGAGTGACTGGAGGTTCCCAGTTGCATGCATGCCCGTGTCAAGGGAGACTATGGATTTAATGTAGAAAAATGTCAATTTCTCTCAAGGGATGGTCACCTAGATGGGATGGATGGCTCCTAGAGGTTCTGTTGCAAGTGTAGAAGGTCGGGTTTTCTGTGTTCTATCTGTTCCACTTCCTTAACGGATACATAGGGAGTTGAATCATATCATTGTAACTCTTTACACATGTTTACCCTGGTTGATCGGTTACTTGGGTAGATGTGGGAAGAGGGTGTTACATAGTGGTATCAGAGAAATGTTCACCCCTTGGACTAGATGGGTAGTGTGTTGGTCATGCATTCATGTCAATTGAATATATGTGTTCCTTATGCTTGTGGTCTATGTGCTTGCTGCATATGCATGGTGTTGGTCATGGTTGCAATGATGTCGCCATGTGGAAGTTGATGGTGTTATTATTGTATGTGGTCATCATGAGTGTATGATGGTTATGCATTGGTTATGCATGTCAATGATTATATATCGTTATGAATACATAAACTGGTTGCAGTTGTTGTTAGTGTCCTATGTCAAGGGATATTGGTCATGTTAGTCTTTCTATGTATCTAAGGTTAAAAACTGTAAATATTAGCCATAATAACCTAAATACTATCGTTATAAGAGGTATAGGTCTAGATTGGGCATTATGTAAAGCTTTTAATTTTATTAAGAGATTAATGTCTAAAGTCATGTTTTTCCTTACAAAGGAAAATCATGGAAATAATTGGTCACTTGGAAAAAGGTACAAAAGTCATGTTTTACAAACCCTTGGTCATTGTGAGTTGGTTGGTCTCATTCTAAGTCATAGTCAATAGATCTCCTAATTCTAGAAATACTGTCTTCATAAAAGAAATAATGTAATGATCTTGCCACGGATTTCAAGGTTCTTTGATGTTATTTTGGATGTCATTTCAAAAGGACAAACTAGTGATCTCAGCGAGGAATAACAACAGGAGGATAGTCCTTTCTTTTTTCAAAGCGCTGCGTTTTCAAAAATGCGTTGTGCATTCATGATGTTCTTTCCAAATCACAATCAACATGTTCACTCTTGTTCCAAGCCATTCAAGGTGATCATTTGAACCTACCTCTTTATCCCTTAGTTCTCATCTCTTCATAATATGCATTAGAAACCTCGAGTGGTTTGTTTCTTTCACTGCAAAAGGGAGGTAAGGGCATTGCAAGTCCATACAGTGTTAAATTTCTCGTATGTTGACGGTGAAAATTCCCTCACGGGTGCAACTTTGGTTTTATCTTTGTACTTCAGCCATGAAATAACTCTGAAATTGTATCTATAAGCTAGCACAAACAGTTTAGAGCTTTCAAATAAGATAAAATTGTCATCCCTTCTCTTCTGGAATTCGTTGTGTCTTTTGTCCTTTGTGATGCGTTTTTATCCCAACACGCTATGATTCCACATAGTGGGTATTTTCCCTCTTTTATAGTTGCCAATTTTCCTTTACATTGTTAGACCTTTGCATGAAAATCGTTTCCTTGGTATAAGGACTGTAACAATTTTTTTCCCTTAAAATTTATGCCCAAAGGTTTTGTAGAGGTCAAATTTCTTTAGCGTTGTGTTTCTAGCTTGCACACTACGACTGTCCCTAGTTTAATTTCTTTCCAACAGTTACAAAATTCTGAGGTCTTTAGGGTTTGCCTGAGAAGTTTGTAGTTGTGATCCTTGGTGTAATTGTGGGGTTGTGTCTTAGGACATTGTCAAAAGATTTGGAGACCATAGCACCTCCATTGTTTCCTAAACAAGTTGTTCATAACCTTAAAATAGCCATTACTGCAAAAGTGAAACTATGTCAACTCCAGAAGATAAAAAAACATAAAGGGGGGGGCATTGTACATTTTGAACCATGGGATATCACAACCAGCAATGCAAATTCAGCCATTAGATTGTCTTTTGAGCAAGTAGGGTGTATGAGATTCTGTGATAAAATTCAAGGGTATCATTTGTAGTTGACGAAGGAATTTGCTAGGGGTTTTGATGGCATACAAGCAAAGGTGGGAAGTATGAATTTTTCAGTCTCATCTCAATCAATAGCTGAAGCCACTGAGATTCCTTTTAGTGGAGAGGAATGGTTCAAAGGAATGAATTTTGTGTTGAGAAATGGCAACAAGAAATTCCAGTTTAATTTGTCCTTGAATTAAATTGTGAATTAAAATCGAATTATATTCTCATAGAAAATTGTAAAAAGTTAATTAAGTTTAATTAACTAAATTAGCTTAGGAATTTCAAGTTGGAAGTATTTCTATAGTCATGTATATGTTCTCCCTAAATTTTAGTGGTCCAGGATGAGTTTATTTGAGTTGTAATTAGATTAACTTAGCTTACTGAGTTATGGTCAGTGAAATTAGTTCTAATTGTTTGTGGAACTAATAGAGGACTAACAGTCAGTTGGTGCACTAATGCATCCACAAGTGTTACTCTAGTTAATTGAATATTCCCTCGTGAGAAGCTCATGCATGTCAATTCAGAGAAAGACCCAATTGATACTAGAGTGTAGTGACAGTGTACTATCAGTTGTATGATTTACTGGGTTGAAAATATCATGCATGCAATAAGAGAAGGACCTATGTTTGGATTCTGCAATTTTGGAATCATGAATTCCCTTTAAATATAGGTTATTCATCCTAGGAATTTCACAAGGAAATATGGGCTTGGATGGCAGTGGAAATTGGCTAAGTGTTGGATAATAACGGGCTTATGAGTTAGAGAGTTGAGCATACTTGTGTGGAATCGTTCTAGTCAGAACAAGCTTTGTAGCTTCACTCATATTTCTGATTTAATGCAATATAGATAGGTGGGGTTTTGAGTAGTGGTTTTCCCTAGGAGAACTTATTGTGTTATGTGCCATTGATTTATCTTCTTCTTGTTCATATTGTTTTAATCAATATATTGGCTTCCTCTAGTTGAAATTAGAAGTAGATTCTTATCCTATGTTGTAGTAAATTGCATGATATTGTGAATATATAGGAAATTCTACATGGTATTGGAGATGAATTCAATATAGGAGAGGAGATTTCAAAGTTTTTAGTTTTGGGTTATAGGTGAAATTTGAATTTTCAATACATACTTCAGGATTGGCAGATGACGTTCTATGGTTTGTAGCTCAAGTATGCCCTGGAAGGTAACTTGAATTATATATCCTGGAGGGACAGGATGGATGTTGTGCTAGAGGATAATGGCTTGAAGGAATTCCCTAATCAAGACATTCCTAAGCCAGCAGCATTGGATGCACAAAATCTGGTCGAATGGAAGAAGTGTGTGGCAAAGGTGAGGCGAATAATCCTTGAGGGAGTTCAAGACCACATTTTCTTGAGTCTCCATGGAAAGGAAACTATGTATGCTATGTGGAAAGAATTGATGAAATTGTATCATAACAACAATCACCAAAGGAAATTGGCACTAAAGGAAAAACTGCAAAAAATCAAAATGGAGAAAGGCGAGACTATTCAAAAATACTTGACCAAGTTCACTCAATGTCATTATGAACTTAGAAGTGTTGGAATCATGGTTACCGAGGATAATATGGTGATTCTTGCTCTTTTGGGACGACCAAAGAGTTGCCATAGTTATCAGGACTCTTTCAATGGTCAGGAGAAGCTTCCGGATTGGGAATGACTGTGGTCGGTTTTGTTGCAAAGAGAGATCAGGAGGAACACCAAGGATAGCTCTTCATCAAAGACTGATGATGAAGAGAATTGTGCCTTAGTAGGTAAGGCAAAGAAAGGAAAAGGGAAAGATTCCCATTCCAAATTGGATTGTTGTCATGGAGGCAAGAAGAAAGACGTGATGAAAGTGAAATCATTTCATTGTGATGAGTTGGGCCATTTTGCTACAAATTGTCCACTTAAGAAGTCGAAGAAGAATTCCTCATGAGGAGTGGCGAGTGAGGCTTTGGCCTCTCAATTTTAATTGTACTTTTCCCTCATTTCATGCATGGTATCATCAATGATGGGAAGTGTATGGTACTTAGAAAGTGGAACTTCATTCCACATGACTGGTGAAAATGAGTTACTCAGTGACCTGGAGGGGAAAGATCTCCATATGCATATCGGGATGGGTGATGACGGGAGGTATAGTGCTACTGGATTGGGAACGGTTACTTTTCAAAGGGAGCTTGGGGCTCCACTTACCTTGAAGAATGTTATGTATGTGCCCAGGCTGAAGAAGAACTTGGTATTTGTTGCCATGATTGAGGATAGAGGATATGATGTGATCTTCTTGAAAGGAAAGGTGTTCCTTCGAAACATAGCCACAAGTCAAGTAAAGAAGATAGGGATTCGTGTGAATAATCTCTATAAGCTGGATGTAGAGAATTATGTTGTTTTGATCATGAAAGCAGAGATAGTGCATAGTTGAGATGTTGGCGAGTTGTGGCACACACGATTGGGCCACCTGCATCATGGGGCTTTAAAGATCATGTAACAAATCTCCACTAGTTTTCCAAAAGCTACGTTAGAGCAAGTTGATACATGAAAGGGGTGTACTTTGGGCAAATACAGCAAGTCTTCCTTTCATGACAGAGATATTCGAGCAAAGTTTATTCTAGAGTGAGTCCATTTAGATGTGTGTGGACCATTCTCGACAACATCCACAACCAAACACATGTATTATGTTATATTTGTTGATGACTTTTCTCGAAAATGTTGGATATTTTTCATGCAGAAAAAGGGTCAAACCTTCACAAATTTTTGTGAGTTTAAAGCATTGGTGGAGAAAGAGTTGGGAAAGAAGGTTAAAGCTCTACAAAGTGATAATAGTGGTGTGTATGTCTCAAATGAGTTTAAGAACTTCTGTGTAGCATAAGGGATTAAACGAGAGTAGACAACACCCCATAACCCTCAGTAGAATGGGGTGACTGAGAGGAAGAACAGAAGCATATTAGGGGAAGAAAGGGAGATGTTGCATGATCAGGGCATACCACCACACTTGTGGAATGAGGCATGCAACACAGTGGTTTATTTGCAAAACCATACTCTGCATCAGATTCTTGGGATGAAGACACGAGAGGAGGCTTATTCCCGTAAGAGGCCAAATGTTAGTCACTTCAAGATTTTTGGGTCATCGATATATTTCCATGTGACCAAAGATGCATGGAAGAATCTTGAGCCGACAACAGAGTTGACGATATTTGTGGGGTACACTGATACACCTCACAACTATCAAGTGTGCTTGTCGACCAGCAAGATGATAGTGGTTCATAGGGATGTCAGATTCAATGAGGAGAAGGCCATGTGAGTTTCCCTTGAGAGGGAGCTTCAGCTACATGCAACTACGGAGCTTTTAGCTCCTAAGTTTGAGGAGCCTCATAGTGATGTGGAGCAGCCACATGTAGAGGATCCAGGAGTGGAAACATTCACTCAGGTAGATTCTTCCAAATATGGGAGAAAGTGCATCAAAGAGGAAGATAGATTGTTGTCGAATGCTAGAGAGAATGTGGGAGCACCCACATCAAAGTGCATTCAAAGGAAGTCACGTGACAGGTACACTAGATACATGGCTCTTATGAGTGGATGTGTTGTAATAGAGCCATCTTCCTTTGAGGAAGCAGTGCAGTAGCCAGTTTGGATTGATGCCATGGTGAAGGAGTATGACTCCATAGTTCGTAATAGTGTTTAGGATGTGGTCCCGAGACCGGAGGATAAGTCCATGGTGAGCTCTCATTGGATTTACAAGGTAAAGCAAGTTGCAAATGGTAGTGTGGAGAAGCATAAGGATAGATTTGTGGCCCGTGGATTTTCACAAGTAGAGGGGATTGACTATGATGAGACCTTTGCTCCTGTTGCAAGGTACTCATGGATCAGATCCATATTGGAACTATCATCGCAAATGGGTTGGAAGATACATTAGATGGATGTAAAGACAACCTTCCTTAATGGCACGATTGAGGAAGAGGTGTACACAGAGTAACCTAAAGGTTTTGAGACCTTCGACCATGAGTCACATGTGTGTCGCATCAAGAGGGTGTTGTATGGGCTAAAGCAAGCACCCCATTCTTGGTACACCAGGATAGACAACTACTTCACTGGGTTGGGCTTCATGAAGAGTGAATTGGATGCAAACATCTACCACATAGTGGTGGAAGGTAAACTGTTGTTCATTACTTTTTTTGATGATCTCATACTGACAAGTGATGATCAGTTGATCAAATATTTCAAGGAGGACCTTTCAAGATATTTTGAGATGAAGGACTTGGGGCTCATGCATTACTTTCTAGGCATGGAATTATGGTATGGTGATGGGGAATTGTTTGTGTCTCAAGGCAAGTATGCCAATGAGATACTCAAGAGGTTCCACATGGAGCGCTACAAGCCTATGGAGACTCCTCTAGCTGGTAATTGGAGGAAGGAGTATGCTACTTCGATAAAGGTAGTGGAAGCTACTTTTTATAGGAAGCTTGTGGGTTCACTCGTGTATTTGGTGAACACACGACTCGATTTATGCTATGCACATAACCAGTTGAGTAAAGTGATAGTTAGGCCTACAAAGTTTTATTGGAAGGTGGCAAAGCATGTATTGAGATACCTCAAGGGCACTTCTCAGTATGGATTATGGTACAGAAAAATAGAGGGAGTGAAGCTTCAAGGCTCCATGGATGCAGATTGGGTGAGGAGTCCATCCGACCAGAAAAGCATGTCAGGTGGGATTTTCAATATTGGGTCAGAGGTAGTTTCTTGGTACAACAGGAAACAGAGATTAGTTGCACTCAATTCAGCAGAGGAAAAGTATATGACTGCGATTCATGCAGTATGTGAGGCCATCTGGATGAGGAAGATCATGGTTGGTATATTTTGTTAGTAAATCGATCTGACAGTGATTTACTACGATAATCAGAGTTGTATCAAACTCTCTGAAAATACAGTTTTTCATGATAGGTCCAAGCACATTGATATCTAATATCATCATCTCAGAGATTGTGTATGGAGGCATATCATGTTGTTAGAGTACATTCCCACAGAGGAGCAAGATGCTGACACTTTGACAGAGGCATTGTCAATATGTAAATTCAAGTTTCACATAAACAAGATCGGGGTAGAAAATAATCCCTTTATTGTTGAGAGGGGGTGTTGATAAATGGCAACAAGAAATTCCAGTTTAATTTGTCCTTGAATTAAATTGTGAATTAAAATCTAATTCTATTCTCATAGCAACTTGTAAATAGTTAATTAAGTTTGCTTAACTTGATTATCTTAGGAATTTAGAGTTGGACGTATTTCTGTAGTCATGTATATGTTCTCCATAAATTTTAGGGGTCTAGGATGTGTTTATTTGAGTTGTAATTAGATTAACTTAGTTTACTGAGTTATGGTCAGTTAAATTAGTTCTAACTGTTTGTGGAACTAATAGAGGACTAATAGTCAGTTGGTGCACTAGAGCATCCACAAGTGTTACTCCAATTAACTAGGGATTCCCTCATGAGAAACTCATGCATGTCAATTCAGAGAAAGACCCAGTTCAGACTAGTGTGCAAGGACAGTGTATGATGAATTGTATGATTTACTAAGTTGTACATATCATGCATTCAATCAGAGAAGGACCTATGTTTGGATTTTGTAGTTTTGGAAGCATGAATTCCCTTTAAATACAGGCTCTTCGTCCTAGGAATTGAGCAAGGAAATAGGGGCTTGGAAGGCTGTGGAAATTGACTAAGTGTTGGCTAATAGAGGGCTTTTGAGGTAGAGAGTTGAGAATACTTGTGCGGAGTTGATCTAGTGAGAACAAGCTTTGTATCTTCACTTATATTTATGATTTAATGCAATACAAATAGCCGGGGTTTTGAGCAGTGCATTTCCCCAGGAAAACTTATTCTGTTATGTGTCATTGATTTATCTTCTTCTTTTTCATATTGTTTTCATCAGTCTATTGGCTTCCGTTGTTTGAAAGTATAAGTAGATTCTTGTCTTGTGCTTTAGTAAATTGCATGAGCTTGTGAATCTACAGGAAATTCTACATTTTGATTTCGTTGATTTCAAGGACTTTCTCAAGCCAAAACAAAAGAAATGCTATGGTTCATCTATTCCAAGGAGTTATTTACAAGATCATCATAGCAAATTGTTGGAGCTTATTCAAAGGTACTTCACATGTGAGGGGAGATTCATTAAGGTGTATCACTATTACATTAGGCTCTTAATGCATTTTACTAGCAAGAAGACTTTGAATCTTCCCTATTATCTACTTAGGAGTCTGTGTAAGATGGTTGAACAAGTTCAAATAAAAGGAAGTCAAGTTGTGGCCAGTTTGTTTCACTTTTCATTAACTAAGTTACTGGTAATTAAGGAGCTTGAGAAGAAGGAGAAGTCATTGAAAGAGTTCTTAGTGTCTTCAGGATGGGCAACACAATCTTCAAAGAGTCAAAATACTAAGAAATACACCCCTTCACTTGTGGTTAAAGAAGCTTCACCTACAGTAGCAAGCTCAATCAAGAAATCTTTGACTAAAAGAAAAGTGGTTGGTAAGAAAAGATCTAAGAACATAAATTTCTCCCCTGAGGTAGAAAAGGTAGTAAGGGTGCCAAGAAAAAGAGATGTAGCCAAGAGATTACCCATGGGTCCTCCATATTCACCTATTCAAGTTATCGAATCAAAGAGAAAATAAAGAGAAGTGGAAATTGATGAAAAGGACCAAAAAATTGGGGAGTTACAAGATCAGTTGGACAAGGCCCATGTGAAAATAACATACTTGTAATAGGAGAATAGGGAGCTTAGGCATAAACTGTCTCAAGAACTATCCAGCCTAAAGGAGAAGATCCATCAAAAGAAACATTGGCACATGTTTCCAAAGGCAAAGGTAAAATTCTCATTGATGTCGTAGAGATGAAGGAGCTAGTTGAGCATTCAAGGAGACCTAGAACTAGGTCTTCTACCAAGGTGCATTTGTGTAAGTAAAGGAGACTATTCAGCCTATTGTTTTTTATGAGCAAAAGGAATTTGAGAAGCTACTGAAACAACTTGAAGGAATACAACATCAAGTAGATCAACTTGAAGAGAAATATCATAAGGATAAGTTGGATTTGTTTAAGGAGGTATAGGATGTTGAATTAGTCCTTGACAGGGCTAAATACAAACTGAAGTGGACTTTACCTCTACATAGACAACTAAAAAATTTACATGTACAAAACTTGGTCCTAAAAAGAAGACTCGAGTTGGTGCAGAAGAAGCTTATTGAATTCAAGGAAGATGTAAGGAAGAGGAAGAGAGGTAAGTTGGAATTAATTGCACAGGATAGTACAAAGGTGAATCTCCAATAGGAAGCCTCAACCCAGTTTTGAAACTTTGTTTGTGGCTCAAGAGATCAGAAAAAATAAATTTTGTTGAACTTGAAAAAATGCAACAAGGGGCTTGTTGCGCTTTTTATATATAAATTTTGATAATTATGGAATAGTGAAATTGGAAGTTTTTCTCTCATGAGGGATTTCTATGAAGGTTCCAACATACATTTTTTGTTTCAAACAATTTATATTTAAAAGGGATCATTATATGTTTAGTTTTTGGAGGTGCTGCGAAAGCAGACAATGTTGCTACAAAAGTGGGGAACGGGTCAAAGGGAATTCTACAGACATGTTGAATCTTATTTGGGAGTTTCAACACAATCACAGGGGTATTTGAAGCATGCCCATTTACTTCATTTTGACAGATAGGGTCCATAACCGTACAAATCATGGAAGCCACTTCATTTTGTTGTGAAACTGCCTAATGCACTAGGAGTCTAGATAGTCAGTGCTTTCCATTTCAAGTTTCGAATTCTTAACTTCTAGAAGTGGTTTAGATCATGTAAATAGGTGGAAAAACATCTTAGGAGTTGTGTTTAATGTTTATTGGTCAATATTCCAAGTTAGTGAGGTTTTATGTTTAGATTGGTTGTAAGGAAAACTGCTTCTATTTTTCAGTATATGCACTAGTTTTTGGATGCATCTAGTTAAAAGTTGGTTTTGGTCAATGATTTAGACCACCTAGGGTAGGAGATCGAATATTTCGTGATGCATAAATATATCAAAAACACTATAAGTGGTTATGTTGGTTGAGATTAGAGAAAAAGATTATGTGCACTATATTTTTGAAAACTTTGCCAATGAATGAATGAAATAGAAGGTGATTTGTAGGGATTCCTGAGTCATAATTTTTGTGGTTTTGTGCTCCTTTGATCTTGTAAGTTATCAGTGTGTTTACATCTCTTTAATGTGCATCTTCTTTCTTTGAAAACCAAATTTTTAATTCAGAATTCATATTAAATGTTGCTTTGTTTTAGTTTGCCCAGTTATCAATGTTTTCAGCTTAAAGAAGCATCTTAGAATTCATCCATGGTTTGATGTTGTAATATGTTTTCTTTCACCTCTTCTACATTCACCCCCTACATCAATTTGACCTAAATCCCACCACCAAAGCTACTTACCTTGCCCCTGTGGAGAAACCTTCTCTTTTCCATCATCTCACTGGACAAAATCTGATTTGACATGAATCCATGTCCAATGGATCTGCCCCTTTTCTCATCAACATACCTCTAAAAATAAAAATTTGTTGAGATTATTACCTACTGTAAATCATATTTTTGGGGGTAACCTAAGTGAGAGAGCCCTCTCCAGGTTAGAAGGGTTAGATTCTAGCCTAAATCGATTTGTGGTTACCTTTGGAATTCCCTTTTTCAACCT